>OZ020238.1:3410000-3485213 GCA_963971235.1 Cryptus armator
TGTACCTTGCGCCTGATCCAACGAACCCGCGCAGTCTTTCTTATCCATCATCAGCATCATCTCGATTTTTCTCAAATTAGCAAGCTGATTCTCACGATGTTGTCTCTGCTGAGGTGTTAAATCCTCGTCCGGAACTTTAACACCTTGAAGCGACGGTTGTAGCGGTCCACCCGGACCGGGACTCGTCGTTCCTCCCATCAAACTTGGACTGTGTCCCATTACGGGATTTGTCGGTGGCTGTGTGTTTGCTGCAATGAAATTTTCATTCGTAAGAACTGATTTTCGTGAAAAAAAAAAAAAAAAAAAAAAAAACGCTTCATCAATGAGCCGCGGAATACCAACCAGAATTACTCGGTGAATTCGGCACGAGGCAAGGCACGTCTATATTAGTCTCCAACGACGATTCGGGATTACTCAACGAATTACCACCGTTGAGATTTCGCATGTTCGTTTGATCGTTCCAGAACGACGGTGCATTCGGATCGAGAGCCGGTAAATCCGGTGGTTGTTCCGTGGGAAAACCGGTGTTCGCACCCCCGCCAGCTTGATGACCCTTTTGCTTCATCATCGCGAGATTGTTGAGCCATTGGGCGGGATTGTGACGAAATTGATTAACTTTGTTGGGATGTTTCTGTAATATCGAAATTATTCATATCGCGAAAACGAAAAATCAACGAATAATCGTTGATTGAGGTAAATGGTAAATAAATTTAATACGCACCTCGAGATGTTTTCTAGTGCCGGGTTGAGCGCAATGATAGGCAATTATGGATTGATATTGGCCTTGCAATACAGCCTCCGCGCCTTTGTTAGCCAGAGCCGTTGAAAATACAAAAATTTGGCTCTGTTGTTGCATGTACTGGGGCTCACCGCCTCCCGCTCCAGTTCCCATTTGTTTACCGAGAACGTTGCTCACCAACGGTTGAATACCATCTGAAATTAATTTTTTTTTTTTCTTTTCGTTATGACGAATTTTTTGCGTGTTTCGAATAATTCGTTGAAATTAATTTTTTTTTTTTCTTTGACGAATTTTTTGTGCAATTCGAATAGTTCATCGAATTTTTCGAAAACATACCTGTCGGCAATTCTTCCGTGGGATTGTTATGTTCGTTCTCCTGTTTAACCGAATTTAATAGCGATTGATTGCCGCCGCCGTTTTGATTGTCTACAGGCATGTTACCCTCCCCGTTGCTAGGATCGATACTCGAATCCCTGGGACATTCGTTGGTCTCTTCGCCGCTCGCATCCTCGTTCTTACCGGCGACTTTTTCCTCCTTGATTTTCACTGGATCGGCGTCCGGTTCTTCCTTTATAACTGCGCTCGGCATGCAGCTTGGTTCGTTAGATTTCTTCTCCGTTTTCATGTTAGCTGGCTCCACGCTGAGCATTCCAATGTCAGACCTTTGCGCTTGGCGCGATTGCCGCGCACATCGCAGCGTTTTGTATCTCGCAGGACGACGCCTGAGAGAGCAAGGATTTTGCACAAAACGACAAGAAAAGGATGTGCCAATAGTTATTTTTCCGAAGTTTTTTTTTTTTTTTCGAGTTCTTGCCTCTTTTTTTTTTTACCCAACTACAGTTGAGAGGTTAACAGAGTCCTTTGATTCACGATGGAAACACGATTTGTTTTTGTTGTTTTGCGTTTGTTACACTGAATCGTTAGAATTACGATGTTAGAGAGGTCGGTGTTATTCAGCAAGTGGGTAGTTCACTGTTGAAAGAATTACTCGAATGCGCAGGCATGGCCGAGAAAATTTGTTGTTACCGTATATCCGAGCGCTTAACCGTGTGTGCACAGATATATATATATATATATGTATCACTGTATCTCGGCTGCATCCGTGCATCCGAGTGCAGTCCACGGGCTGCTGCTGCTGTTATGCACCGCGGTTTGGAATTCTCTTTATAAGCGGATAATATTCGGTTTTCGTGCCCCGGGACGAGACCGGAGGGTCCAGCGTCCCCGAGAATAATATCGCTTTATGAGAAGTTACGAAAAAAAAAATATATATATATGTATATATTTCTCTTCGATATCACGGAACGGCGGGGTACACGATGAAAGATTTTTGTAGGTAACAGGCAAAATACCCAAATGTCACCCTCGGCACCGCCGCGACTTCATAATGCGGCCCTCGCACTATCTCTCGCACGTTCCTCTCTTCTCAAACACTATTCGCGTCTCCTCTCTCGCTTTCTTATATATAACTTCTATAATCACGACCACGTTTCACGCTTACTCTCACGTTGCCTCCAAAACATACGTATGCCTTCTACCCCCGTATTATAACGTCAGCCGCTAATATCTCTCTTCACTTCTCGACTACCACTCGCGCGAGCATTGTTCTTCAACTTTATTTGTCACTTCATGGTCGCTTTGATTATTTATTTCTTTTACGCACGGCTGCCAACTGCCAGTCGAAAGTTGCAGGGGCAAGGGGGAGGGAGGGGGGGAGGAGAGCGTATACGGGAGTTTTAATGCGCGCTAAACGAGGACGCCCGCATGATTCGTTCCTTTGGTGGGAGAGAGACGTTATGGACGGACTCGGTGACACAGCCGTACCTGACTCTTCTACGCTCCTCGAACCTCACTCGCGCTCTCTTACTCCCCTGCCCGTGCGAGAGCCCCCCTCGCGACGCAGATCTTTTACCTCGTCGCTCGTTTCACCGCCGTGCACTGCTCGATCTCTGTGCCGCTCTCGCAAGTTGTGCAGCAGCCGCAACAGCAGCCAGAGGCCTCACTATTTTGGTCTCTCTTTGGTTAAATTTCACCCCTTCCCCCCTCTCTCCCCCCTCTATCTTTGTCCCTCTCTTTCCCCCCTTCCTCTCTCTTATATTATCTGGACTACCGCTCACGCTCTCTCTCGAGATCGAGCCACGATCGGAGGCTACCAATATATTTTCCCGCGGACCCGAGGAATTATCTCGTTTCGCGAGCAGGCGCATAATATATATATTCCTCACGGATGATCGGAGAGTCTCTTGTTGCAATTCATTTCGACTTCTCGTTACGTTAGCTCTCCGTCCACTCGATCTCTCTCCCCCACCCTCCCTCGGCACAGCCAGAGGAAATATGTTTATTTTTAGGATTGAAAAGAGATTCGAGAGAAACGCCAGAGGGGAGAGAGGCGAGTTCACGCGATTATTAGGGAGGACTATACCTACGGTTTTTTTTTCGATATACATGCAAGCGGCTATAACATCCGACCGTAGGGTCGATGGCAGCGCAGCCATTTCCACTATATAATTTCTTCGCGAAATTTTAGCCGTATATATATAATATGTATTTGTAGTTTGGTCGACGCGTCGTTTGTCTTCAGGAAAGGGCGCTAGCATCGTGTGTGTTATACACGCGAGTGAAGATGGACCATTCTGTGGTTTATCTTGGTGCACGCACGGTCGGCGGCGCCTTCTTTAGAGACGAATTTTATTTGCAAAGAAATTTTATCGATTCGATTATCAACTTGTACACACACATGCCTCGTGGACGCTGTTCCGCGTACAGCTGATAAAAAAAAGAAGAAAAAAAAAAACATTCGAAAAAACACCGTCACACACCGAGCATCGAGAATGAATCGATGAATGTTGCAGCTTACAGATTAATTGTATTAGCAATTAAAACGTTCAGAAGTACGTCACAATATCGTACGATATATTAACGATAAAATAAATAAAAGACAATAACAGAAAATCGTTGATTAAAAACAAAAACTACAAGTTTCGATTGTTGCCAATCGACTTAACCTTTTCGGAATTAAGTGGTACGAAACATTTGTCTCGATTGTTATGCACGCTTTTTTTTTTCTTCCTCTTTATAGATTTTGTAAAAGATGTCTCAGCTAGAACCGGATCCGCAGTTTATTCAAGGTTTGCGACTCTTGCATTCGTCGAATAAGGATTCCGCAGATCAACTGCGTACGCTTCTCGACGAAGCGATAAAACAAAAGTATGGACTCACGAAAATGCTGTGCAACGTACTGCACAAAAAGGTAATAATAAATAGTTACGAAATATTTGAAAAAATTACGATTTTGTAGTCAAACTCATTGGAATACATTTTTTTTTTAGTATACGATGGAAGAACCCGTTTTGAGTGATCACAGCAGCAGCAGCAGCAAAAAGAGCAAAAGTTCGAGTTCCTCGTCAAAACACTCCGGCAAATCAAGCAAAAGCGCATCCCCCGAGGATCTTGCAGCCAGAGACACGCCGCCTGATATTTTACAATCCGACGACAATTTGGCATTAGAAATACTGGAGGACGATCTTACGTGCATTATATGCAAAGGAATGGATGTGGGAGCGAGAAATAGATTGGTGGAGTGCGTCGATTGTCACGCTCTCTATCATCAGGAGTGTCACGTTCCGCCTATTCAAGATTCTCAGATAGACGTACCGAGGCTCATATGGTATTGTTCCAATTGCCTCAAATCTCATCAGGTAATATTATCTTTAATTCTAAAAAAAAAAAAAAAAAAAAAAAAAAAAAAAAATTGCCGTACATTTTTTTTTTTATTTTATAATTTTTATATATTTATCCAGCCGACGAAGGAGAGAGGATCGCCAAAGACTGTGATAGAAGGAAAGACGAAAGAGACGAAAAAATCGAGTTCAAGTGAGTATGAAAAAAAATGCGACTTCGAGTCGCAAATTATAGATTTGAGAAAAAAGAAAAAAAAACGTAAAAAATTATTTTGGCCTTTTTAGGCTCGAAACACGCGGAAAAATACAAATCGTCAACGAGTCAATCGCAATCGTTGAACGGAAGCGGTGCATCAGCGGCGTCGAATAATTTGCCAAAGCCTAATATCCACATTATAGCGGGCGATCGTCGGGTGAAGGATTCGACGAAAAAGAGCAAACAGGACAAACGCGGAGGCAGCAACGGGACCGGTAGTGGAAAACATTCGTCGTCGGGCTCGTCGACGTCGGCAAAAAGTTCGCAAGAAAAATCATCTCACAAATCCAAAGTATCCGCGGACTGATGCTGATTGGTTTCTCTGCATTGAATTATACGGACGTCGGACTCGTTTTTTTTTTTTTTTTTTTTTTTTTTACGATAAACATATATATAGACAATTTGTAGATATACACGACGATGAATCAGCGTGGATGGAGCGAAACGTTTTATTTTTTTTTTTACCAAATTTTTCACGAGTATTCATATCGAATTGTATATTTTTAGTGAAAAAAAAAAAAAAAAAAAAAAAAATCATTGTTTAGAGCTGTGTGTGTGAAGTTGATATATCAACGGTGTTACGAAGATTCTGTTGATCTTTACTTTTATAATTGTTCGCACGTGAGCCAACGAGTGGTGGGGGAAATAAAAAAAAAAAAAAAAAAAATACACGACATCAACGAAATCAACAACGAGCATTGTTTATAATACCAATATATTTTTGCGATTTTTTTTTTCTTCAAATTGTTGTAGTTGTTTTGTCCCTACGTCCCATTGAAAATTTGGCAAGAGTCGTTTCGTTTTTTCTTTCGAGTGTGACTTACAACCTAATTTTAGGGAAGGAGGAGGAGTGGTTTTTTTTTTTTTTTCTTTCGGGGAATTGGGAATAAGGGATGCGGAGTATCCTCTTTTTTTCGGGATGGCAGGGAAAAAAGGGTTTTTTTGGATTCTATTTACACGGGAGTCGCGTGGATTACATTTGCATGCGCACACACGCGTACAAACGGATAAACGTACGCATACCGGTATGTGTTTATATATATATGCATATGTATATATATATATATATAATCGGCGCCGTTCACACGCGCCAATCGTTACGTTTTTTTTTCTCATTTCTTACGGAGCGCATTCACCCGTCGGTGCGTCCATACCGAAGGCGATTCGTCGGATGCGCGTATCAACTTGTCTTTTCTTCACTCCTTTATTTTTTGTTTCGTTTTTTATTTCTTTCTTTTTATCTTTTTTTTTCACTTCACGTTGACTTCTCGAGACTTGACTCGTAGCGCGCGAGAGAGAGTCGTATTCTCTCACGGCACGCGATAAACAAAGTTTAACCTACGCAACTTTCGACTCTGGCCTTTATAACACGTGGTTTGACCCCCTATCCTATCGAATGATTACTTTTATGAAACTCCGCGAAGAATATCGCGTCGATCGCGGTTTGTTTCCTCGTCGATTTAAAATACAAACTTTACAAGTGCAATTGACGAGCCCTCTTTTTTTTGTTTTTCGTTACAAAGTTGGATGGAACAGACGGTCGATCAAATCCTTCGAATTGTTTAAAACGCTACTGGACGCAAAAATCGAATAAATTCCGCAAACATATTCGAGAGTTTTTTTTTTCTCCCCCATCTCGAATCAGTACAGACTATTTAAATCGCTTTTTCTTTCGTTTTTTTTTTTTTTTTTTTTTTCAACTTTCTTACAATATTTCGAAAATCAATTGGAGAGAGGGTATGGGGCGACGCATCTTAGCGTGCGAGATAATACGGATGTGTGCGCACGCACGTACTCGTGTGTACGTCAATCTGTACATAAATGTTTTATACATAAAAAACAGATTGGAATAATAAATATCGTGAATCGGATATACAGAGAAATAAAAATGAAATCAAGACTAATCGATGCTAAATATTATCGTTCTTTATTGCCTCCCAAATAAAGATGCATGCTTGAGAAGCAAATCTATACAACCAAATAATTGGGCGCGGGTGGGACACTGGGGTTCGTAATGAGATTCTCGTCGTTAATCACGTAGGGCTGAGGAGTGGGGGGGGGGGGGGGGGGGGAGAAGGGGATATTATGTTTAAAAATATCAAATATCTTACTACGTATAGAGTTGTATGGCATTAGGGAAAGCGACCTCGACGTTTTCCGTAACGACAAAAATTATACTATAACGGTCGGATTTTGTGGTTATTTTTTGTTTCTCTCGAATTGTTTAACCTAATATTACTAAGATTGCCACAGACATTGGGGGGGGAGAGAGGGGAATAATAAGCTCGGACGGGGGGAGCTCCGTCGTATTTTACAATCAGGAAGACCGTACCGTACTCTCTAGTGGTACTTCGTCGAATCACAAATGGAGAATGAAACGCATTCGTTCTCCGCAAAGCTTTTGCGGACACCTTCCCCCGTCACGTCAGTTTCGAAACAAAAGAAACAATTTATAACCGCACAGATTGACGTCACACTTGTCATAATATAACTAGCGGTATTTGTTTTTTTTTTTCTTTTCCTTCGTAGTATAAATAAATACAATACATATAGAGAGATACATAGGTTTTTTGTTGTTGTTGTGTGGTCATACGGTTAGGGGAGCTGGGGACCTGAATTTGACGCTGAGGTGCATTGTTAAATGCAATTTTTTTTTCGTTTTGTTTTTTAGTTTAAGTACAAGTGTAATGAGCACGTCCCCAGCCTCCCTGGACCCCCCATTTCGTCGAAGAATATTCAATCCGCTCTTTCTTTCTTTTAATTCTTCGTTTATATAGATATATATATATATATATTACCATCCGACATCGATATCGGACGATAACACCGAATCTAGCAGCTCGTTGAATCATTTACGAAATGAAAATTTAATTTGCTCGGACATATAAGCGGAGCCTTGGCAGTGCTCGCTGAGAGATTCGTTCGTTTAGTTGTTGTTTTTTTTTTTTTTTTTTTTTTTTACTTTTTATGCGCGTATTTTCTAGGCTTTGAGGATTATTGTAGAATAAAAAAAAAATATGTGTATAAAAAAAAAAACCAAAAAATACGGAGAAATATTTCGCAAATGCTTGTTTCGTATAATAAAAAAGAAAAAAAAAAAAACAAAATACGTTTTTTTTTTTTAACCAGTCTCTCGAGTATCTTAGTATTGTGGAAAGTAAAGTCTCAAAGTGCATTTTGTTTGAGCGAATGCTGAGTATTGATTTTAAATGCAGTATTTTATCGGCGAAAAAAAAAGAAAAATTAAATTTTCCGCCGATTTGTCATTGATACGAACGAATGTAAGAGCTTCAGGCACGATACGCATCCGAAAACTATTGAAAAAAAAAAAAAAAAAAAAAAAAAAACGGAAAAACATTTGTAAAAGCAATAAAAAATAAATGCCACTTTCACCTTGGGAATTGCTAAGCTTAACAAATTTCATATTCATCGTCAAGGGGCCTTTTCGGTTCTCGCTTTACGACGTTGTCGGACGCGGTTTTTATTTAATTATTATTATTATTTTCTTTTTCTTCGTTTTATTAATTAAAGTTAAAGTTGATTCGTGCGGAACCGAGGCCTTCACTGAGAGTCAATAGAATTTCAATTGTTTATAATTAGAGAGTTTTTAAATATCGACGATGATAATGATAATGATAACAATAATGATATCGCGATAATAAACGAATGACGATGGCAATGATAATTGACTTCGAGATAATTGCGACAGCAATGATTCGCCGAAGTCACGAGTTCGTAAAAAAAAAAAAAAAAAAAAAAAAAAAATACATATATATATATCGATGGCTACTAAAAAAAATTTCGTACGTAAAGTAATAGAAACTGAGTAAACGAACGGAAATTCTCGTATAAATATATTTTTGTATAAAAAAAAAAGTAATAAAATAAAAAAAATAAACATGAGAGAGAGCGTGAAAAAAAAAAAAAAAAAAATTATAAGAAATCATGTAGCGCCGTACGTAGATAGGCCTGCAGTAGCACTGATCTGCTCTCATAACTCTCGTCATACGCCTCAACTGACCTTTAACGTTACTTTTTTCCCTTTTTTTCATTTTTTTTTTATCAATCACCTTATAATTTAATATTTCCATTTTTTCTTATTTTTTTTTTCTTTTGTGTTTTTTTTTTTTTTTCCATTCCACTTACTCGGTCTCTTAGCGAAGTGGCGCGCGGCCATTTCAATTTATAATACATATATAGTCCCTCTCTCTAACTACTTCACTACAATCCATGGAGGTGTGTGTCTTCCTTTTTTTTTTTTCGCGAGATTCTCAGCATTCTTTATATATAATATATATATATTTATATATATTTATCTTATCGATATTAATATCGTAATGAAGATAGTAGGCATAGCCACATGTGCTCGGATCACAGACTACTCGCTGCCGTACCGCTTATTGTACAAACAGTCCGGTGGACACTATGGCTTTCTCACTTACTCGTTACGTGATCATTCATTATTCCTCTTAGTGTTTTTTGTGTATTTTTTTCTTCGTTTGCGTGTGTATATGTGTGTGTGTACGATGGCGTGTGAATTTTTTCTTCTCCAACAACAGTCCGCGTCACGTGTCGACACGCCGTTCGTTTTCCTTCGAAATTATAATTTTTTTTTTTTTTTTTTTTTTATCTCTTATCATTCATATTGACACAGCACTCGAGATAAAAACGACGATAGAGCGCATTTTTCGAACGAAGAAACACGAGTACACGAACGGACGTGAGAACGGAGCACTTTTTTTCTTTTCCTTTTTTTTTTTTTTTTGTCTTCGAGAACATATTATCCTCTCTCGTCGACCATCTTGAAGATCATCACGAAAAAAAAATCACACTTGGACGCTGTTTGGATGATAATCAAGTACGCCGATTTGTTAAAAGGCGCCGGTGTCAAGAACGCGATCCGTCGATCGAAGTGTGCGAAGGTAAACGTGAATAGACAAAAAGAAGAAAAAAAAAAAAAAAAAAAAAAAATTGTAACTCCGCGTTAAAGTCCATGAGATTCGTTTTAGAATCGTATAAGCGGGAGGTGTTTTTTTTTTTTTTTTTTTTTTTTTTTTTTCATTGTGTTTCGTCTCTTCGCAAAGACACTCAGCAACGGACGGACGATGTCCCGGACAGCAACGGATCGCGATGACTTATCGGTTCGTTTCGAGGTATTGCGTGTATTATTTTTTGTACATGTGGGGTTGGGGGGGGACGAGGTGTATCTGATGCGCGGAGTCGAGGCACTAGTCAGTGTTTTTTTCGGTTAATTCGACGTGTTTTTTTTTTCTCTTTTTTTCTTTTTTTTTTTTTTTAGTTTTGTTCTTTTGTTATTAATCGCGGTTTTCAGGTCGATAGGTTTTGTCAGCAGGCACTAGTCTCTTCACCTTCGAGTGTACACGCCACATTTTCCAGTCTATGCGCTAAATGCAGCTTGCGACAACCCGCGTCCGACTCCAAGGCCTCTAGGATCTGAAAAAATTAGCGACGAAAAAAAATGTAATAAAAATATTGCTTCAATTTTTTCGAAAAAAAAAAAAAAAAAAAATGTACTTGAATAAAAATATTGCTTTCATTTTTTCGGGTAAACAGAAATAAAAAAATTAAATCTTTGATAAAAATATTGCTTTCATTCCTGGAGCTTTAAAAAAAAAAAAAAAAAAATTTGATATAAATATTACTTTCAATTTTTCAAGTTAAAAAAAAAAAAAAAAAATGCTTTTATTTTTTCGGCTTAAAAAAAAAAAAATTGTTTTCATTTTTTCGGCTTAAAAAAAAAAGAAAAGAACTTTGAATAAACTTACTTGTTCATAATACTTGCTGACGTATATATAGAGCTCTTTCAGGGCGGCAATAACGTCAAACTCATTAGCATGGGATGCGCTAAGTTGCTGCATGGCACTCGACATTTCCTGATCCGTAATCTGCGGCAATCTCTGTACGTCGGTATAAAATCGTCCAACTTTTTCGCGATAATGTGGTATGTCCTTAGCGAACAATAATTTATTAGATGGCGAATCTTTGCCGAGTCTATGTTCGGTCGTCGAACAAGCGTCCATAAATGTTTGCGCAATAACCGACAAACTCGAGTCAACAGTCGTTGTTTTATTGATGTCGAACATGAAGTCCGGATTTTTAATGAAATTAACCCAAAACCTCAACGGCAAACTGTTAGATTTCCACGCGTGTGCGACTTCGGGATCAACGATGCAGTGTCTCTTAGCCGCTTCGTCGAGAAGATCGAAAAGCCACTTAACAGCGCTCGGCAGTGCCTCGTTCGCCGTGAGTATAGTATTCAAAAAATCATCGACGAACTTTTGTACGGTTCCCTTCGTTGATAGTAGCCTCGTGAGAAATATCTCCGGTATGGCTTTGTGTGTTCTTTCGGGATGATGTTTGCTACCGGCGAATCCAATACCCGGTGGAAAATGTCCCTCGTCGATGGGTCTAACGAGATGCCAGAGTCGTTGATTACCGCCGCTCTCTATATCGCCGTTAACCGCTATGATAGTCGGTGAGTGTTGGGTATCGAAATAAATACCGCCGGGTGTGTGAGGATAAATAATGGGACTTATAAGTCCGTGACTCGGAGTGGCCGGCAAGTGTCCCGAGGAGCAATGATTAGCGTGACGATGAAGATGATGATGTTGATGATGTTGGGGATGATGATGCGACGATGGTTTGCAGTTGTGACACGGAGGTTTGCAACTAACGGAAAATCCATCATTTTGTCGGGGGATCAGTGACATAACGGCGGATTCTTTAACGCCGTAATGCGCCAATGTATTAATTTTTTTCCAATCGCCGCTGCATTTTGTGGTGAGATCTTCGTCTTGCAGCGTCAAGTGTCCCCCCCTACCGTGTCGCCACTCGAGATCGACTTCGTGTATCGATGGCCTCAACGAGAACGGTGTATTTTTATAGAGAGCGTCGAGTATCTTCGATTTAACTTGACTTATCGTATCGCAATCGAGAACTTTGCATTGTATTTTCTCGTCGAGATCGTCCTGTACAACGTGTAGCGTAACGATACTGTGATCGATCTGTTCGCGAAGGAGGCGTTCCTCGGATAGTGAATACCTTGCGTCGTGCGTAACAACGTCAACGGGTCCTTTTTCAATTTGATGCTTAATAGCTTTGAACAGCAAAAAGAGGGACGAACCCGCGTAATCTTTGAGATAATTATACATACAAAGTGCCATCCAATTGGTAAGCATTTTTTCGACAACGGATTCGGTGCGTCTTAACATCAATTGTGGATGTTTCGTATCGACGGATTTGTCGATTAATCGTAACAACAGATTCATCAATATATCGGTCGCGTATTCCATTTTACCCATTAAAACGACCATAAGTAACGACGCAACGTTCACTTTGTCTCTTATGTTAAAGTCTTTTTGCGCCTCGAGAGTTTCGATGAAAGTTAATACGAAACACTTGTTGTTCACCAATTGTTCGAATTGTATCATTGCCGCGTCGTAATTAGTTCGCGAAAGTGTACTCCGCGATCGAGGATCGTTCAGTATCGGATGATCGATAACACCGGGAAAAAATACTTTCATTATATAATTTTTGTGATCGAGAGTCGGTATACCGGAGGATTCGAGATCAGCTGTTAAATCCGTCATATCGGTTTGTAACTCCGCAAACGCCTGTTTACACTCCATGCGAACGTTACTCTCGAGAGTATCCATCTGTATCTGTATTCTCTTGTATTCGCGTTCGGCTTGCGTACTTTTACGACGATAAACAACGAGTACGAGAACGAAGAGAAATACGAGACTGAAAGTACCGGCAGCTATACCGGCTATTGCCTCCGGTGGTATGGGATACGCTTTTATAACTTCGTAGTGAAGATAACCAATAGGAAAACGAAGATTTCTTCCGACTCTAACGACGACAAGGGGAAGTCCTCTTTCGGTTTTAACGCCCAATTCATCGGTCCCCGCGGGTTGTTGATCCGGCGGCGTGCAAACCAATTGCGTTAACGCCAACGAAGTTACGTTGCACATTAGCGTACCAACGGTTACGTTAACATCGGTCTCGTCGCTCGCGTAATTCAAATTTTCTCCCTCGATAACCAATGTATCGCCTTTGTAAAGCTTTACGTTACGAGGAAATGGAAAAAATTTCGGATCCTCGACGTAAAGCAATCGATTTCGTAAATTTTGAAAATGTTTCTCGAGATCTCGAACGCTCTCGACATTGTCCATTACGAATGATATTTTTAATGCCAATTGAGATTCCTTTACGCTACGCGCCACTTGACTCGACGTACGTTTTCTCAAAGAGCGTCGATTACGACGAAAACTTCCGAATCTCGATGCTACGCTGGGACTCGGACACTCCATTTGCGTTGGATTTAGCACCGTGCATACCGTTCTGTTTACCGATTTAATCTCATTGTCGAAGTAAACTTCCATTTCCGGCTTTTGTATTGTATCGAGATTCGTACCGTGAACGGTTATCATTCGTCCACCTGATGCGAAACTTCGCAATGGTTTTATCTCCATTATCGTCGGATCCTGAGTGTAATTAAATGGATTTCTCAGTAATGTACGATTCGCACCGTCGATACTAAGTGTAAGACGTTCGATGAGTCTCGTGTGGCCGGATTTGCTAGTTACGCAAGTTAGCCTCGTGCTGCTCGCTTGACTCGCATTAACGTGACACGGTAATTCGTCGAGATACGCGGATATCGTGCTACCGATGTTGAGATACATACCGGTTATCGCGAGTTGCGTACCACCGCTCTGCGGTCCAACGGACGGATAAACTCCCGTCAGCCGTATATCTTTGTAATGAAAGTGCACCGCGCTTTCGGTGTAACCGGCGTCGTTGCCGACGACAACGAGCGCTGTATCCGTTGCATTTCGACGCCCCGTAAGGCAAACAATTCTCACCGATACTTCGTAATCGACGAGAGTACACGGTGTGTTTCCTATACGAATTTTTCCCTCGACGTCTCGTTCTTTGAGTCCTAAATTGCTTCCCTCTATCGTCACGAGAGTACCGCCTTCGATTGGACCGCTCAACGGCTTAATCATGTCGATTCGAGGCTTCGGACACTCGGCGAATGGCGCGTGAAGACACGAGTGTTTGTATGTACAACTGTTGCCGCACCACGAACACTCGTAGCGCGCGTCGCGCGTCATGCATAACGAACAATCGGCGTTTTCCCGATGGGAGCCTAAAACTTTGCATTTGTATAAAACAATCGTTGTTTTGTCGACGTGATGATTAGTGTTCCATACGACGGTTACCGACGCCTCGTATTCACCGGTAACAGCTTCGTACGAGTAAATCGTTTTGTCGCACACGATGAGAGAATTGTCGACGCGCGCTTGAACCTTCAAATTCGCTCCCTCTATCGTCACTATACACTGAAATCCCGTGTGACCAACTTGCGGATGCGGCAGATTTTCGACCTCGAGAACTATCTCTTTGGGAACGTCGTTCGGCAGCATAAGAGGCTCGGCGCGCGGCGAAAAACGAGGACAGTACTGTGCACCGTGAGCCGCAAGCGTCTGCTGATTTTGCTGCTGATTCTGCTGATTGAAAACAAACAAACAAAAAATTGAAGATACTTATACTCAAGGAGAATTTTCGGATCGGACCGTCAATGGGAAAATGCGCATAAATTGTTGTTGCAGAAAATTAATTAAAAAATATTATTTTTATTCCGAAAAAAAAAAAAAAAAAAAAAAAAAAAAAGTACTCAACTTAAATTCTATTTAGGTATTCAAAATAGACTATTTAAATTAAAAGTATAATATCGCCGAGAAAATGTTAATCAATTGATTTTTTTTTTACGTTTTTGTAGGACAAATTTAATGCGTTTTTATCGAAGAGAATTTTTTTTTAATTGTCGACGAAGAATCGAAAAGGCGATTTTTGTTGTTTATTATTATTTCTTTAGAACGGAATGAGATGAAAATTTGTATTTGATACGAAAATAACGTGTTGTTCCCATCGACGGTTAAATGGTAGAAATTTTCAATCTCTGTACTCACACTTTCGCCGGATATTATGTTTCCCTGGCAGCTGCTAGTGTTATGCGTGCATTTGTTGTCATAGACGCACCAACTGCACGACCACTGCGCTTTCACGCATTCCGTGCATACCGTGTGTCTCGAGCAATCGAAGTACGCGAAATTTCGCGATACGAAATCCTTGTTGGTTTCGCTGGAACGTACGGAAAGCGGTACGAGAACGTGATCCGAGTCGTCTGGAATGCTCGGTCTGCTGATTACCGGTGGTGCGGGACACGTGAGTCCGAAATGCGTCATGTCGGCGTCGATTGGCTCGGCGTTACCGAATACGCATTTGTATTTCGCACCGGACGGCAATTCCGGTAGAGTTCTTATCGTCAATTGGACGGTCGTCATTTGTTTGATTGGCAAACGATCCGGCAGCACTTGTTCGAAGTCTATACACTGCTGACCGGTACCGAGCGACAACCAGCGAGGACTGCTGCGACTTGCTTTTTGGCAATCGCCTCTGACGGTGCATCTGCAGAATAGAAAAAAAAAAAAAAAAAAAAATCATTAATATTTCACAAATCCATGAGAATTTTTTTAAAAGGAAATTAATCAATTAATATTGGAATAGATGTGTAGATATCATCGAGATATAGATAAACTCACCGTTTCTCCAAAGAGCACCAACCGCAGTAAGGATCTTTGGCGTCCAAACACGTGCTGCAGCTCGTGTAACCGCTGCAGTGTTGAACTTTAACTTTGGAGATTTTAGACGTCGAGAGAACATAGATATGTTCGCCATCCGGTGCGATAGTCATGTCGGGCAATAATCGCTGTCCCTTGTCGACGACGACGCTCTCGTATACCGAGGATTCGGTACCGGAGAGTAAAACTTTCTTTAATTGTCCGTCGCTGCTACCGAGAAACGCGACTGTATGACTCTCGGTATTAGCAACGGTTACCGAGGTGATGAAAGTATCGGGAAAGTTGAGTATTGCTTGTCCGACGATCGGCGATACACCGGATATCTTGAGTCCAACTTCGCAGAATGTTAATATATTTCCGGTATTCTGCGAACGATAACGAGTCTTCTGTACATCGATTGTCGGGAAGGTGGAACAATTTATTCGATTAATAACGAAGCGGGAAAATTCGTTCGCGTTTAACTCACCCCGGTGGCCGGACACTCGCCGTCTTGAATCGGTCCGCTAATGTATCCCATGTTACGATACTTTATACTCCCGTTGAAACACATGTGTATATTCTCGTTGAACTTTGTCTCGATCTCCTGAAGGCTGTAGACGCAAAGGGCGGAGCGTTGCTGCGGCTCGTTCGTTATACCTTTACTCGGTGAAAAAACCGATACGAATATCGGATCGCCGACCGTTATACCCAATTGCATCGCGAGATCACTACCGGCAACAGCTACTTTTGCGTCCTGAACGAGATTATACATCTGTTGCGTACCGTTTCCCATATCTACGCTACACTGCAACGTCACCTCCGTGTAACTATCGTAATTCGGATCGCTTATGCAACTCCGCGCCAATCTCGATATATATCCTAATTCTTCTTGTTCCGGTAGATACGATTGTTTTTGCACGACAACGAAGTACGCGTAATCGCTCGCGTTGAAGCCGTAAACGTATTTAACGAGAAAATGATCCCGATATTTAACGTCGATTTGCACGATAGATTGTTTGTTAAACTCGAATTTAGCGTATTGTAGAGTAAATAGATCGCGACTCGATATTGCCGGAACGTCGTGACGATATTCTCCGTTGTTCGTGAATGTCGTGCCGACGTAAAGAATGTTTGTCGGACCCCAAGCATTGTAACGCTCGGGACCGATAAAACCGTACGTCGATGAATTCTCGTCATTCGCCGCGACGCTTTTCGGTATGAATTCCGGTTTTACCGATATATTTGCCATCTTATACTTTTCGCATGCACCCTGAAGCAACGAACCGCATGCTAACAATGTTTGCGACTCGGGATCGGCGATCAGCAGCTTGTTGACGTTGTTCATCAGGGATGTCGTCATTTGATCAGAGATACATCCGGTCGCGTGACACTGAGGACTGTCCAGTCGCGGTCCTGAATGAGAACACAAACAGAGGAATGCAATTAACAACCGACTTGGCGAGTTATCCCAATGCCTTTTAAGCTCGCGATCTATATACGGGCAGTCGAAATTACTCGGGACAATTGTTTTCATCGTAAAAGCAAATCACTGCCAATTATTCAAATGATTGTCGTCCCGAATTGATAAAGTGTCGTTACTTTTTTGAACATCGCGTGGGACACGTAAAACGTAAAGTTATCGACCATTTTAATTATTTGGATTTGTACGATATTGTATAGCTATTGTTGCACAAAAAATGTACTGATAAATTTCTTATTTTTCGATGACTCGTTAATAATTAAAAATGATAAATTATCGGTTCTCGAAATTATTGGAATTTTTATTAAATTTGCAAGTTGATTTTATAGAAAAAAAAAATCATTGCCAAGTAACTTATATTCATTTTTCGACGGCCCATGAAAAATTAAAAATGATACATTAACAGGTGTTAAAAATCGTTGGCTTGTAAAAAGTTTCTTTTTTTTATCGATTCGCGCGAAATATGGAAAATGTAATTACTTCCAAACAAATTTGCATAGGAGATGCAAAAGGCAAAATTGAAATTGGTGATAAAAATGTTAATGAACAATGAATAATAAAATTTGAAAAAAAAAAAAGATAAAAAATTTGGCAAAGGGATATATTTTTCTCACCCGTTGAAACGTATTCTTCGAGTCTAAGATTGGAGTCCAGCTGCAGCAATCTATTGACGGCGCTGGCGTACAGTCTTCCGGTTTTAGTGTCTATCGTCAGATGATTGAAAATCAGTGGACCTTCTCTCGTTTTGTTTGGCTCCATAGCGTTGAAACCGATTCGTTGTCCGCCGCCGACCAGCGGAAATTGTGCGATTACATGGGGCGAAAGATTGTCGCGAGGAACAGGAGAAGAAGGGATATTTTGCGCCAGCGACTCGACGGCTGACGTCGCCAAAGCGACGAGCAACCAAAATGCCAGAGACATGGAATTGAAGGACTTGTCGCGCGCTAAGGAATAAACAAGCCGAGGAGGCGGCGGTACCCGCGGCGAAACAGGAAAGGGTCTTAATCCAAGGAGTCTCATTGTTTATGGATAATCGTAAAGGGAGCATACAGGGCGAGGAGATCACAGGAGCGGAGAGTGTGAACGGGATTGGCGCCCGGCCTCCTAGGTAGCCAGTTTATTAACTGCGCTACCAGCACTTTGACCAACCAGGCACCGGCATGTCTCTCGCTGTCTCCAACTCCTGCGTGAATTATTACGAGTACCAAAATTAGATAAACCTTTGAAAATGCATTTTTTCCGTTTATTCATTCATATATTTATTGATTTTTAATGAAAACTTATGGAGTTCAAAGTGCTGTGTATCGTTAAATTAAAATGAGATAATTTGTAACGACTGATAATTTTTACCGTTTCTCTTTTGTCTCTTGCTGTCTCCAGTTTTTCTACAATTTTCCACGAAATGCCGCATATACGCGAAAGTTCTTCTCGGTTAAATGAAAGTTTATCGAGTTCAAAGAGTACTGCGTATTGTTTAGTCGGAACGAGATAATTTGTTGTTGATAATTATATTTTCAGTGCACCGAATCGCGAGCGGCGCGATAACGACAATCGCGACAACAATAAAATAAATGAACCATTAACGATAGTCGGGAATAACAACGGATGATCCGTGAATGTTGCAAAGCAATGAGAGTCGACGATAGTTGATATAAAATATTTGATGTATACGCAGTTTTTTCGAAATACGATAAACAAATAAAGACGCGGGATTACGAGCGTTTGTCATCGAGCTCGATGACAGCGTCAACGTGACCGGGAATGCAATAATCGCGGTTGTTTCACGAAGTAACCCTTTATCGTCTCAAACACTCGATAAAACTCGTTGTGGATAAAAGAAAATTATTTGGACAATTGAAAGCCCCCAGATGTCTCGAGGATTATCGTAAGGGCATAACTCTAACACACCGCCCTTCTGTCGTACGTACGGGGCATAGGTATGCCACTTGACAGCTAAGGCCACTGTCTTCGGCACAAAGGCAATACTACTGCTGCTTCACGGCTCTCGTCACCGTAGACTCCGAGAGAGAGACCCTTTTACCGTGAAAACCACACTCTTCATCCCCTCCATCCCTCCCCACCTCCTCATCGCCGTTCGAATTATATATCGAAGAGACGAAGTTAACGACACGTATAAAACACATATCTCGCGTTTTCAGCCAGCACACGGGTCTAAGAATGAAAATAAAAGAAACGACGAAACGAAAAAAAAAAGTGTACAAGTCCTGCAACGAAAGGACCTGCACGATTCACGACTCTTCCATATATTTCACCTCTCACGATATACTACTCTGTCTTGTCGAGCAACGAGCTTGAATATTAACACTTGTCTACTTTGTATTAATCGCAAATGTATCATATCTGTAAAGTCGAAATATTAATACAAACGAGAAATAATTACCTTTATTATCGTAAAGGAGTCAAGGCGTACTCGGCATCCGTGGCCGAACTGTTGGAATGCCTGTGTGTGCACCGTAGAGTCCGCTACGGAACATCGCGAACGTTCACCATGTTTCTTTCGTTAAAACCCCTTAGCGGATCGGTTTACTGAAGCTCCGTACCGTTGATATCACTCGTTATTTGTAACTCTTGGACACATAAACAATTATTCACAATATGTCCGATTGTATTGAGATTTGTTTTGTCACTCGTTGGAGACGGGCCACCGCCACACTATCCGTCAATTCACAATAACACTACGCGGGGAGTTTGGGGTCGACCGCCATTAAAATTCGACGGACTACGGGCGCCGCTGCATGGGTTGGCGTTGGGGACCCGTCGTACCTACGGCGTGCGCTCCTGTTCCATACACCATCTTTCTCCAACGATTCGTTCTCTTCCCCCGTTACAATCTACTACTACTGCTGCACGTTCTTTCTCTTGTTTCTCGCTCCGACTTGTGCGATGGTACGCGCTCGCCTACTTCGTTCTTCCAACGCCAACCCTCGGCTCTTTTCGTTTACTCTCGTTCATTCCATATTCTCCAGCACACGCATCGCACTTGTCGCGTTGCCCCTGATGCTTGCTCGCTTGCTCGTTGGGTTCTCGCGCCCTATCGCGTCCTCCCGTGGAAGAACCACGAAAACCTTTCTTTTACCTTCGTTTCCCCTTCGCTTCTGTCTTTCTCGCGCTCTGTACGCGTGAGGCACGTACCGATGAGTCGCACACGCGTTACCCGCTGCTCAAGCGGCAAAGGCTTCTTCTCTCCTCGTTGCTTATACTCAATGTAAAATGGCCAACCACCCCGAGACCAAGGGGCATCGTACCCGCCCCTCGTATATCCCATCAATTTTTTTTTTCCCCACACCATTAATCATCGTTGCGATGCCATTATTTTGCTAATACGAATCAATGAGTAAACTCACTTTTAGTCTTCAACGTTCGCATGTTTGTTAAATATTCCCTTTTGTTTTGTTTTTTTTTTTTTCTTTACAGTACGAAAGAGTGGTTATATTTTTCATACGACATATTAAAACGAGAAACTTATGACCGCTTTATTATTGATTAAACTCGAATTAACTAGTCTTGTCACAATTTATTGTAAATATTATGTTATTTACATATATACCTAAGCTTCGGATAGTATTCGTAACATCTTTCCATTGGAGGAGAGGGTGTGAATTTTTTTTTTTTTGGCTGGTTTATTTTTTGTTTTTTTCATCATCTTTTTTTTTAAGTATAACAAACATAGTAAATAACTAATATAGCGGATTTGTTTGCTTTTTTTTCTTTCGTTTCATTTTTTGTAATCGAGAGTATGATGATCGATGCGTGAGTATAATTTATTCATAATTGTAAACGGTCCGGCTAACATTCTGTCGTCTTACGTTACGACCCAACTCTGCGCTTCACTGGGGGGCGTCTCTTTTTCTCTCTGTGTGTTTTTTTCTTCGTCACAAAACAAAATTAAAATCAAAGCTACAAGAATCACTGTGTCCTTCGTATCGGTGGTTTTTTCTTTTTTTTTTTAATCTTTTTATCTTTACGTATAGAAAGGGTCGACGTTTTTCTTTACAGTGATTCGAAGAGACACGAGCGCACAGCGACGAATATGAGGGGCTTATCTCGTGCGTTATCGATAATTCATTACGCAAGGTTCTCAAGAAAACTTGAAAAATTCATCATCATTGATATTTGTGTATTTTTTTTTAGTTTTTTTTTTTTAGTTTTTTTTTTTTTTTTAATACGGAATTAAAGCATGTAGAAAATTCGCGTTCAGCTCAATATTTTCTCTTACACTGGTTCACACGCGCGATAAACATTGTAACTTGATAAGAAACGCTTCGAAGGGCTGCGCGCGCGTGTACGCTCGTTGCGCCTTCGAATCATCGAAAGAGTTCGGTTATATTTTCGAAAGGAAAAAAAAAAAAAAAAAAAAAAAAAAAGGAAAGGTTTTTCTATATATTTCTATATAAGCCAAAAAACTTAGCCTATCTAACTAGATAATTCAGGATATCGAAATAATCCTCATCTTATATAGAAATACATATACTTAAGAAAGTCCCTTAAGTTTCGTAATGCACGGCAAGAAAAAAACATATGCCGGTTGCACGGAGGAAGGCTTTTTTTTTTTTTTACCAAACACCGTATAAAAATTATAAATCAGAGAGGGAGGGGGTCATCGGGGGTATAGGGGAGGGAGGTAATCGTTTTTTTTTGTTTGTTGTAAAATTTACGTCTACAGGAGTATTTATACACACGTCCGTTACGTATCGGTTCTCTGCTGTTCTCGCTCGCCAGCCTGTTTCCTGTTTAGGCCTTCGACATGACATCAAAAGTAAAAAAAAAAAAAAAAAAAAAAAAAAAAAAAAAAAAAAAACGAAAAAAAAAAAACAACAACAACAACCAATTGTTTACAGAAACGTAAGTAAATTCGAGAATAGAACTGCGTCCGCTTAATTTCCGATATCATCGATTGTATTGTGTAAAATTTGGTTTTTTTTTTTTTTTTTTTTTTTTTTTTTACGTTTCTCAATTTCGACTTTAGTCACACAGTCACGTGTTTAATAACGTTTATTTTTTTTATTTTTTTTTTTCACTTTTATTCGCGTTCGATAAAATTCCCGTAATCGAATTGAAATCGTACAGCCGCGCGTTCACTATCTAATGGGGTTCGTTCGAAAGAATTTTTTTTTTTCTTTTTCTTTTTTTTTTTTCAAAATGGTATTTTTTTTTTCAGCGTTTAACACGTGCATCCAAAATTCATTCTCTCTTCTTCTATCGTTCGATCGCATGCACTCTGTTCGCTTTCAAGTTAAACGTCCGTCTGCGTTACAATAACGAAGGTAAAACTGTCCGCGTTACCGCGTCGACATGCGCGGCGTGCAAAAAAGTTTTCTCCGAGGTCGCGTTTGTGTCTCTAACGTGTGTAGTTTCATCGCGCGCGTTTTTTTTTTTTTTTTTTTTTTTTTTTTTTTTCGTCTGTCCAATGCGTTTTCTCCCTTTTATTCGTTTCTCTTTTTTTGTTTCTATCTCTCTAAAAACCCCTTAACGTTTTTTTTTTTTCTTGTCTCGTTTACGTTTTGTTTGTTTCATTTGGGTGTCTCAATTCTGCAATGGCGTTACTGTATTATGCATTAATAATCTTGTTATCGATGCCTCGAGTCTGTCGGTGAACTATATATCATGATTTTTGTTTTTTCTTTTTTTTTTTTCTTCCGTAGCAGCGGTGGTGGGTAGAAGGTAAGTAGTACAAGTAATTAATAGCTGGTATGGTGGTACAACTGATGATGGTATGGCTGGTGATGGTGGGACTTTTTGCTTTTTTCTTTTGTTTTGTTTTGTTTTTTTTTTTGTTTTTGTTTTCGTTAAATTCACGTGGACACAAGAGTTATGCGAACGCGCATCTCTTTAGCCCAAAGACGGGAAGTCGTGCTCGTCGTCGACCTTCGGGGCGTTCTGACGTCCGCGCGGCGACCTTTGTTCCACTTGCGGAGCCGGCACCTTAGTCGTATCCTTTACAAAGCGAAGAAAAATAGAAATAGTAACATCGACAATTGATCTATTTTCGTAGTCATTGAAAAGCGATGTAAAAAAAAAAAAAAAAAAAAATAGAATGGAAATTTTATATAGAAGAAAAAATGGTTCAAAGTTCATGAAAACTTACAGGCAGTCCTCCCCGAGGTTCGCCCGGAGCAGCGTCACGCGGAGTTCCACGATTACCGCCGAATCCACGTTGATTAGGACGATCGCCGCGAGCTCCGCGTCCTCCGCGACCACCGCGACCTCCACCTCCGCGTCGTGAATCGCTGAATTGAATGTCGATATCCAAAACGTGCTTTTGTCTGCCAACGCGTTGCGGATATTCGGCCGCAACGTCGTAGTCCTCCTCGTCTTCTTCTTCCTCCTCGGCGCCTTCCTTCTTCTTCTCGAGAGCGTACATCTTCTTCCAGCGTGTCAAATCCTCACCCTCACCAGCTTTACGCAAATTGTACTGAGGTTTCGCTCGGGCGCTACGCAGAGCTTTCCATTCGTCGAGCGTCAATACTTGCGCCTCTTCCTCGACGGGCTTCTCCTCCGTCGACGTGTCGGCCGATGCTTCGGTCTCCTTACCCTCGGCGGGTACCGGAGGCGCCTCACCTTCTGGCTTCTCAGTTCCCCATTCTTGATTCTCTGTTGTCATCATACTCTCTCTGAAACAAATATTCCACAATCGGGAGGCTGTTACGATTTTTTTTTTTTTTTTTTTTTTTTTCGCACATAGAATAATAAAAATGATATTTTTGCTATCGATGTATTAATCCCCATTCGAAATTATTATACTATTAATTAAAAAAAAAAAAGAAGTTTTTTCACGAACAGAATTGCTAAAAAGTATTTATTACACAAAATAAAAATGATGCCTCGTCATTGTTAGCCGAGATTTTTTTATGATTTTATGGATTACTAAAGTATTTTGAGGGGAAATAAAATTGATAAAAAACAATAAAAATTTTTTTTTTTCTTTGCGCACATAGAATAATAAAAATGGTATTTTTGCTATCGATGTATTAATCCCCCATTCGAAATTATTATACTATTAATTTCAAAAAATAAAAAAAAAAATAAGTTTTTTCCCCGAACAGAATTGCTAAAAAGTATTTATTGAACAAAATAAAAATGATGCCTCGTCATTGTTAGCTGAGATTTTTTATGATTTTATGGATTACTAAATTATTTTGGGGGGAAATAAAATTGATAAAAAACAATACTTTCTCTTTTTACATACTTCGTATGGGATGAGAAAGTAAAAAAAAAAAAAATTTGTTTTACTCACTCAATTTCGTCGTTGTGGGTTCCCCAGTTATGGCTTCCAGCGCCATCCTTCTTGTCGACCGGTTTCACACCACTGTAACCATGCCTGCTACCATTAATACAACGTGTATTACACGCGAAAAAAAAACAAACGAAAAATACGATTAAAACGTACATAAGCTATGTGTTTTTTTTTTTTTTTTTGTATTTCGCGAACAAATACACATTGGCATGCAATTCGGCAAAATTCTTACCTCGGTTGCCCGCTTGCAGACATATACGGAAGAATTATAATAAATATATATGTACATATTATTGATTTATTAATTCGATGGGCGAACTAGTGAGGAGTTATTTATTATTATCGATATAAAGTGGAGTAAAAATTTTGCCACGTTTTTGTTCGGTGAAAGACGTTTGCGGATCGTATGTAATAATTGTTGCGGTTATTGTTATATTTTTGTATACATACGTCTTGTCGGAGCCGGACTGACGGTCGAATTCGCGTTTTCCGCGATTGTCGAAGCCGCCGCGTCCCCCGCGAGATCCACCGCGTCCTCGTCCACCGACACCGCGAACTCCGCCGCGTCCGCGACGCTCGCCAAACTCGCCGCGCGGGGCATCGCCGGTACCACGGAACTCGCGATTCTCCCGTCCTCCTTCACTGTTGAAACAAAAATGAGAGTTAACGTTTGTTTTTTTTACTTACGTATCGCAATTTCGGAAGAAAAAAAAAACTTAAATATTTATTTAAAAAAAAAAAATTAATCGAAGAGAAATTTACGATCAGAAAAAAAATAGTTCTGACGATAATCAATGAAGAGAAATCATAAGTGTACAATTGAAAAAACTTTAACGCAGCAATTTTTATTTCTATTATTTGAAAAAACTCCGACTAACCCGGGAGGTCCTCGCCTGAGCTCTCCACCCTGATTGCGCGGAGGCCTGTCTCCATCTTCGCGATTGCGACGATTGTTACGTTCTTCTCTCGATTCGCCGGAGAACTTCACGTTGCGATCACCGCCCGTCGGAGCCCTCTGCTGCGGAGGCTTCTTCTCGACTGAGCAAATAAATAAAACAAAATATTTTTGTTCTATTCCTCGATAATAGATGTTTATTGAAAAATAATCGTTAAATAAAAAGAATCATGAAATATTAATGTTTTTTTTTATTCACGATGATTGAATAGAGGGATTTGTGAATGGGAGAAAAAAAAAAAAAAAAAAATTGTGTCGCAACAAATGAGTTGCCTAAAAAGTATGTGAAAGAGAGGATCCATGACCAATGTAGCTTCTCTAGAGTAGCAAGGCATGCTGGGGGTAAGTCGATAGTTATATTTTTGTCATTCCACACGGCAGACATATTGGTGACCACAAAAGCACATGGCAACCATGTGCTCTTCTGTAGGTTATTCTTTCTGTTGATGCCCCCCGGTTATTCAATTAGATCAACGAATCAACAAAATCACAATTTTATTATCGCGTAAAAGTGTTTTACTTCAAAACTCCGAAATTCATTTATTCCCCGCGTAAAGAAATGTGCAAAAAAAAAAGCGTGCATTTTCGCGATGGCGAGACAATCGAGGAAACGGAGTAACTCGCCGATTGGCTGAGACCGTGTAAAGTTGTTTTGCTGAAATAAACTTTTTTGGATGATAAAGCTTGTGATAATTTTTTTGCGCGCCGGTTAACGCCGGGTTTCGCACGCGCGGCGCGCACGATGCGCCAAGACGAGACGAATGTTGAACACACGATCTCGTTTCGTCGTTTACGACGAAAGCAAATAGGACAACGATTTCGATCAATGATGTTTTGAACGAAAATAGAAAAAAAAAATAGTTTGGTCGGGGTTTACGTGGCGAAAGCCGATTAGCGTGTTAACAAGAGGGATGAAATATTATCGAGCGGCGCGGGTAGACACGAGGTCGGCTCGAGGCGGCCATAATAGTGTAAGGTGCACCAGTGAGCTCGAATGTTGGTCGATGATGATAGATGGGAAAAAAAGCTATGTTTCATAACTAACCTTGCTCCTTCTTCACCTCTGGAACTTTCGGCGGTTGTTGCTGAACATCCTTGATAACACGACTCTTCGGTGCTTTTACGCCGGTAGCCTTTTGAGCGTCCGGTTGCTTGCTCTTGTTCTCTTTTTCCGACAATTTTTCCTTCTTCTTCGCCTCCTTTTCTTGTTCGCGTACTTTAAGCACTTCCAGAGGATCCTCGTCTTCGTCCAGCGCCAACGAGAATTTGTTCGTTACCGTGATGCTGTATGAGTTCTCCATGGCGTCTCTTATCCTCTTGTCGTCGAGGATTATGCGAAAATTTCACGGCTACTTTTGAGCCCTTGTGTAACAGAGACATCCAATATTCCAATATGGCCGAGTCGAGGATAGTTCACCACGAGGTCTGCGCCTCGGGAGGGACCCATTATCGTCTTGCACCCAGCGCACTTTACCCCCACTCTATCCCTAACACTAACATTGCCTTCTTGTTAATTTTAAAACCGTCAAAATATTCTAAAAATACGAATATTAATTTATCGAGACAATTTGTTACAAAACAATACAATATTTAACGTTAAATCGAATGTTTAAACGGGACGCGTGCTTCGTCGAGGCGGGCGAGTTTACATGAGAGAATCTCCGGCTTCTTGTAAAATCATAAATAGATCTATTAATGTACTATGATTCTTCATAAATTTTTTACGTTCGCGTCTGTTTGAAGGCTAGAGACACGAGAAATATCAATTCCAACTCATACTCGGTATAAATATTGTAAAAATATCCTAAAAGACGACAAAGCGGTAAAGGCCTCGGCCGCTCATTTTTCTTACCGCGTCCAATCGGAACTCGTTTCGTTGTAATTGGTCGATCGCGTAAGCGGGAGACTTCATAAGCTCGCGGATTCATCGTCGCGACTTATCCACAATATATCTCCGCAGATATAAAAACTCATTATACATCTATAATAATCCTCTTTCCTCGCAACAATCCATGTACTGAACATTCTCTTAAAGAAAATATAGCTCGAGAAATGCTTCTATTGGAAAAAAGAATTCTCGAAGCGCTTCTTCTGTTCTTTTGTTTTTACCATTCTTGCTATCCATTTGCTCTATACTCTCAGTCTGACTCGCAATCTTCATGGATGCGAGACTAAACGTGCGGATTCGCAACAGCAGAAATCGTACGCGACAGTCTCTCCTCGTTGTGGCTTAATAATTCAATGAATGTGGAAAACTTTCCTCGTTGACTGTACAAACGCTACTGCGTCTACAACAATGTTGTACCTTTAGCGCGTACGGCGGTACGGCGTTCTCGATAGGTACGACGCGCATAGCTGCGCATAGCCGCTTTCCTCCCCTCTCTCACCCTGTCCCGCATTATTTTGGCGGTTGAATCAGTGGCACGCGGTATAACGTACGGCGAAGAGGTCGCGCGCGTTGCTTTCCCGGTGGCGGCAACTCCGTAAAATCCTTGTAGCTCTCTTTCGCGGGGCATCAAAATCCCCCTTGTAAATCGTGCGTAACCGTGCGGGCCCGTGGAGAGTTCGAGTAGAGGTTGTGGAAGACCGAGAAAAAGGTGCGCGTCGCGAACTTTTTACGACTCAATAACAACGTGACGAAAAAAACTAAAAAAAAAAAACGAGCGGTAGACAAATAATACGAGGGATTAATCGTGTACTGGCGTGTGTGACAAGTGTGTGGTGTGGGTGAACAAAGCCAATTTTCGAAAAAAAGGAAAACCGAAAAATTCGTGAATAAATCTTCGCGTTAGAAGGATGGAGCTGCATACGCCGAAGCGCGAGTCTCGACCGTTGGTGGAAACGATGCCGCGAAGTCCGCCAATGTGCGACACGATGCTTTATCCATGGAACTGGGGCGAGGAGGCGCGAAATGTTAACCTAAGTCCCGGCAGCTCGTGCTCCTCACCGGAGTATCGTGATCACGGTACGGCGTCTAATCGAAACGGTTCCGTACAACGTTCGGGTGGATCGGAGAGCCATCGTCGGGGCAGACCACGCGCCGACGCTCTTACCAATCTCATGATGCAAGGCAGCACGTCGCCCAGCAGCATTAAATGCACCTATTGCAATCGCGTATTTCCGAGAGAAAAAAGTCTTCAGGCACACTTGCGTACGCACACGGGTATGTATCATGATGAGAGGCTCTTTATTCATTATTTTTTCTTTTCTTCTCGAACACACGATAACCCAAGATAATTATTATTGTACCCAAGCTGTGTGTTTTTGCAAAACGACCATGCGGATTCGTGAATTTACTACGCCGACGGCAGAGATGGAATGAGAGAATGAAAATATGCGAGATCCTTCCACAGCCGCCGGTCGTAGTATACTACGATTATTGTACTGTGCTATACAGTAGTGTATATCTGTAGCTATCGCTTCAACCTCGGCGTGTAACGGTCACGCGTGATCACGCGTCCCGCCGCACGACCGCCATCATGCGTACTTTAAAATGTTTACATGACTTTCTTTCTCTCAACAATACATCGAAAGTCGATTATTTCGCACTTTAAAATTCTAACTAACAATTCTCTTGATTTCTTTAACGTGTTTTTTTCGTTATATTTCGATAAATTTCCTTACCACTTTTTTTTTTCGTCTTGTTTACAACGTGCATGAAGCAACAGGCATTTTCCGAATGTTTCTTTGTCCCCTTTCATCAATCGAAAGATGCTAAGGGATGCTGCCTATTCAAATAGGATACAAAAATTCACAATTACAAGTTAAATATTTATTTTTTTCGTAAAAATTGATATTTTGCACGATGGTTATGTTTTTTTGCATTTCCGTTGTATATTTTTTTTATAATCAATTATATTACTCTAAACCGATATTTTTTTTTTTTTTTCAAATCTCAATTTATCAGTCCACTTGAATTTTCATCTTTGATTTTTCAGGCGAACGCCCCTATCCCTGCGACTATCCCGGCTGTACGAAGGCTTTTACACAGTCGGGACAATTGAAGACGCATCAGCGTCTTCACACCGGAGAGAAGCCGTTTCTTTGCACGGAACCCGGTTGCGAAATGAGATTCACTCACGCCAACAGGCACTGTCCGGATCATCCTTACGCGACGTTGACTCGTTCTGACGATTTTGTACTAAAACCGGTATCCGGTAACACGGAATTACCTCACGACGTAACACGCTGGTTGGAGCGTTACAAATTGGCGAGAGAACGCGAGGATCGAACGCCGACGGGAAAAAACGAACGAAAGAAAAAACCGTGGAAAACGACATCCGAAAATCACAAGAGAATAAAATCGAGAAAAGGTTTGATGATGGATTCGGTTGGGGAGCAGGAAAATCGCGATTGCAAATCGCCGAATCAGCGAATATATTGCAGCGAAAGTCAGGACAGTCAGGACGACAGTCAAGACGAAGATCCCGCGGAGGCTTGCATAGCTCTGCAAACTTCCGAAGACGAGGAGAGTACGATAATTAAATTGCCGAATACACCGGTAAGAAGACCTTTGGATCGATTGCAGCCGAAAAAACGATGGCTACGAGAGGCGTGTCTGGAACAACAATTGGCGAAACCTCTCAGATGGGACATACGTTCCAATGCTAACAATTCTCGTTGCGATATCGATCAACAGAATATATCGATGTTGGATAACAGCGCTAATTCCCGATGGAACGTTTCCGATATCGGAACTTTCAATGGTACGACGATCACGGATAACAGCCTGAACTTGCAAACGCTCAATGAATCCCCGCAAGTCGATCAGGAAACTTTGTTCTCGAGTAATCAGTTGTCTTGGGATCTCGTCTCGAGAGACGTCGCGACGAATAGCGTCGATAATAACGTCGAACAGCTTGTTTTCGATTCCGCGAGTACGTTGCCGCAACAGGTACACTGGAATCCCGCGATTACGACTCCTGTTAATTCAGTTTCGATAGACGAGAGACTTACGATCGTTAACGATCCTTCGACGATTCCGAAAAACTTAAACTGCGGAAGAATATTAACCGACAATTGTTGGGACGCAACGAAAATCGATAAACGACAAACGATCGCTAACGATTTGCCGAAAAACAGCGAAATCGTCGCCGCTGTACCCACGAGACACATTGATAATGAGACGAGACCGACGGTTCTGATGCTCGCGAAAAATTCCATTAACTCGTTGAGCAACAAAGATATTTTGCGATCTAATTGTTGCGTTAAGAGCGTCGAAAAACCGGCGGTTAAAGTTGTCGTCGTTAAGCAGGAGGAAAACACGATAAGTTTACCGATACCGGAAGATAATCAAAAATGGCTCGGGGCATTGGCTCTCATGGAATTGGCGAAAACACAGGAAGAAGCCGCAGCTAGAGCTCTCGAATTCGCTAAGAATCTTGAACACAACGCGACGAACCAACAGACCATGAATTATACTCATCTATAGACTGTGATTTTTATAAGTCCCCTCCCTATTCGCGTATAAGTCGTTAATGATGATTAATAATGATATTTTTTTTTTTTTATTCTCCAAAACGAGATTCCATTGGCTCGAGATCGATATACGACGATTATAGTCGTAATGATCGCGATAAAAGAAATCAGAAGAAAAAAAAAAAAAAAAAAAAAAAAAAAAAAAAATTTGAGACGTTCACGGAGAGCCATGACAATCCTCAGTGATAATTGATTGATACAACTTCGTCTACCTTCGATCGCGTTATTTAATTGTTTAGTTATATCGACGGTTTTCCAAACGATTTTTAACAACGAGTCTGCGATTCGTTCGTCGATTTTTCTTGTCGCATGCGTTGCGCAAAGGTGTTAAAAACTTCTTATTTCACTTTCTTCTTTTTTTTTTTTTTTTATTTTTTTTTTTTAATCCAATAAGGCGTTGACGATTTTCAGGATGTTTAACTTTAAGAGTTTCTTCGAGGCGATTGGTTCCAATGTTTTTTCGCTCTTTCGATTTTTCGTCATTTTTAAAAAAAAAATTTTTTTTCGTTTTATTTTTTCATTTTCATTTTTTGTAATGCAGGGTCTAAATTAGTCGGTAAATGTACAAAAAAAAAATTGATGGAGTGTTGAGAAGTAAGTGTTGTTATTAGCGAGTTAGACGCGGCAATGATTCGCCATTCATCAGAGGGTTTTTGTTTGATTTTTTTTTTTTTTTTTTTTTTTTTTCGAATTCTCGAACGAAAGTTTACCAAATATCTGCTAACGAAACAAAAAAAAAAAGAAAAATTGCATCGTTGAAACTACCGATACAGAATGAGTCGATCGACGGTTTTTTTTTTCTTCCGTTTATTCTTTTCTCTTCTATTATGTAAGACTACTCTGAGATTTTATACGTTTGAATCGAGCGATGTCTATTATTCACCTGGTGGTACTTAAATATTAGCGGCTCTTGGATTGGCCAATTTTTGTTGAAAGTTTAATTGTGTTTCTCGGCCCGCGATGTCGAGACGGTGAATTCGTCGGACAAACGTAAATTTATAAATCACTGTTGAATAAAAAAAAAAAAAAAAAAAAAACGAAGCAAACTATAATTCGTTCATTTGTGAAAACGAAAGAACGAAAAACGCACATTGTGAGATAAGCTCGAGTCCCGAATAGATTGATCGCATATTCGGATATCTTTAATGTTAACGCGATGAGAAAAAAAAAAAAAAAAACAAAAGAAATGCGTACTCGCGACGTCCTTAGTCGGTGCGTGTGCGCGTCAAGTTATTTATTATTATCTATTGTCAATTAATTTTTTTTTTTTTTTGTTCGAGACGCGCGAAACATTGTGTGATATTTAGTATAATATAAAGCTAAAAAATAACAGTGAGAATTTTGTCGTAGAATGAATGATGAACGAGATGTTTAAATTTGAATATTGTGAAATATTTCATTGGAACAAAATTAAATACTATTTATACAATTTCAAGTATTGATTGATTTTTCATTAATTTCCCGTCCTCAATTTTTTCTTGTTTTTTAGGCGTAAGATAATTCGTGAAAAAAAAAAAAAACTTAATTCCTACCGGAATGGATGCCGGTAATTTTATCGGCGCGATTTCTCTTCAACTCGGCGAGATAGTGGTCAATATTACCGACCGGTGGTCGCATTACATGTTTTAAAAAAAAATCAATTTATTAACGATCGTTTGTGAATATTAAAGAGTTGTCAGAAATTGGTTTCGTAAGAAATTTAATAAGATGGCCGTTGAGTTAATAATTGAAGAAAAATGATTTATTGGGTTCCCTAACATTGATTTGCATTTTATTATTCGATAACTGCTATGAACAATGAGTTATATCTATAATAATACCGTAATTGAAGTCTTACATTTCTAATTAATTAATCTGCAAAACATACAAATCGTGTTAACTCGTTTACATCGCAGTGTATCACGCAACGCGCGTCCGTTTCGCACGGGGGCGAAGCGCCGACTGGTGCGCGCGACCGCCGCTCGCAGCGTTGCGCACACCTGCGGCGCGCATCTGCGTATGTGTGTCACCGGGTCTCGGGGTGTTTAACAAACAATAAGAACAGTAGTAGTTTATCCATTACCGCGCTAATGGATACTGTAATCGATAGTGCATCATTCGATATCTTTGCTCGTGTTTTTAATAGACATTCGCAGTATCCGACGTTTCGTTCGGTGAGTAAAAAACTCTTTCATTGCAACAAACTTTCGGAAAGCCGGGCGTAACAAAATATACACCGATCACATAACCACGTTTATTTGTCTAATTTCAATACGACGATGCAAAAATGTTGTAAACTTGTTTTACGAAACATAAGTAGAAACGATAGACGGCCAGACGTCGACCGTGCAATACGTGTCTCTCGACCATTGTCCTTTTATGCATAGAAAAAACTTACGCTTGGCAAGCCAAGAGGAACGCAGCAGCGGGTTTTCTGCGTCGTGAACATATGCATGTATCGCCCCACGGTCATGCATGCAGACCTACGATCATAATATACTGCGAAATAAATAAAGCACAATAGCACAGTGCGAATTCTCCTTGTAGTAGAAAGTCCAGATTTCCAAGCGTTTCAAAGTGATTCAAAACAGAACATTGATATTCGTAAAGTTAAATTCGCAAACTGGAAATCTCGAAATAAATAAGGATAAAGCTTTGTCGAATGCATTACGAACTTCATAAAAAGCGTGATCGATCGAATTAAAAAAAATCCTCGCAATCCTCCAATTAAAAACTTCGGCATCGATTCATTTACATTGAACGAAAAAACTTTATTTTCAATTTTGTCAAGAGCTCTCCCTTTCAATCGGTACTTTCGCAATTGATATCGCGGATTCATCGAAACAAAAAAAGGAATCGGAACCTCGTACCTCTCGAATGTTATACGACACGAGAAGATTTCCGAATGAAAATGTATAGATGGGAATCTCGCATGCGCGATCGTGTGTGTTTTATGTGTATGTTTCTCGATAGTGTTGAAATTTCAATGGGATGGGATTTCATCGATTGGATTCGCTCTCCCGTTCGTATACCCTAGAGACCCATCTGAATTCCGTATACTCTGTTCGGCACTCTGGAATATATACGACGATCGGGGACTATCGATAGAGCGACTTCCGCTTTCCTAGAATCCCTGTTATATCAACAATATACGCGTAATTCGCGTCTTCGTTAATTTTTAAAACGACAGAAAAGAAAAATAAAAAAATCGAAAAATTGATCGATGAGAAATTGTGAATTATCATTAAATAACCAAATTACACGTTTAATATTCTTCGCTACCATTGCGTTGCTTTAGTTTCTACCATCGAAAAAATGAATTTCACCCCTATTCGTGGTAAAATTCTCCGCGATGTGTCTCTGTCCCTCTCGCGGTAGTTGGAGCTGCGCGAGCTCACTGAATCTCCGAAATGCTCGACGAGTGGAAAATGCACTTTTAATTGCACGTCAAAGTCAAAGTCGAGTCCCGTCGTCGGCGGCGCCGCTGCATGTGGCTGCCTGTGAACTAGCCGAACGCGCTCCGGCACTGGTTCACTCTCTATACAGATTCGTTTTGTAGCGACGACCAGAGAGAAGTCCCGGCTATAGCTAAACTCGCGCGGCAACGTTTCCTTCGTTCTGTTTACTACCGCGGACTCGACTTTTTCACGCTTTCTCTGTTTCGCTTTGCCTCACCGAGCGAATGTGTAGCTTCCGTTACTTATGAATTTTACTCCATTTAAATTACGTCGCGTATATATGCGCGCGCATATAGTTCCATTACACGCGCGTATGTATGCGCGCGAAGTATTTCTATATATGTATATATGTATATATTAGCGTTAATATGCGTAGTGGTACGCGCGACCACGCAAGGGTGCGTAAAACACGTTGACGTCAAACGCGACGGTTGTACAAGGTGGTTAAAAAGGGTTGAGGAGAAGAGAGCGGTACGTACGATGAAGAGTGAGAGAGGTTAGGGCGGCGGGGGGCGACGTTACGGCCTGTTTCTCAAAGGGGGTTTTCCGGGCGCGCGGTTGAAGGTAATTCAGGCGACTTAACGCCAACGCCAGTGCAAAGTGGTTTGACCCCCTCGTACCTCCTTCTATATCCTTATTCGGCGTTGCAGAAGCCAGCGTGTCACACGTGTAAAGCCACAGCATCGCGGAAAATCTCTCTTTTCCTCTTTCTCGCGTTGAACGAAGTGAGAGAGTACGATGGGGGAGTGAGAAATTTCCAAACGAAGCATATACAGCGTCGGGGGATTACCGAGCGCGTATTACCAAGTACCACGCTTCTTTAGTTTTCTCTTAGTGCGCATAACTGAGAGACTTTACGGCGCGTACAAAAACACCTCCCCCCCCCTCCTCCCCTCCCCTCCCTTCCCCTGTATTTCTCGACTTATACGTGAGGTTGCGCTACGTGTATTCGTTAGTTACGTACATGAATTTCGTTAGTTACTCGGGTACGGCTTATGGTTAATCATGTTGATGGCTTGTCGCCTACCTACCTCCCTCTGAGCCTCAATGGGATGTATCTTAATGATGTTGCGGCGAAACTCCTCTGCGAAGCTATGCTATAACAGATATACTACGGCTATGGAGAACTCGGGCAAAAGAGAAATTCTCTCTCTGCTCGTTTCTACGCTCGTCCCTTTGATACAGTTTTCGAGAAAATTTGATTAACGCGAGTCCTCCTTTATTGCGAAAGGATACGAAAGTATCCTTACCTTTCTACTACCCTCGTACCCTTTTCGTGAAATTCATTCTATTCCGTGAAAATTAAACATATCGCGCATAGATATTTTTATTAGACTATCAAGAGAATAGAAATAGATGGGGAAAAATAATTCGATCCTTTTCGATTAATTTTTTTTTTTTTTTTTCGTCTTAAATAAATTTTTTTTATCGTTTTGTGGTAATACCATTTTTTAAAAATGAAAAATGATTTTAATATGCAACGATTTTTTTTAAATATAGTTTGATATTGTAAAATTTATAATGTAAAAACATGAATAAAAAATATATATTAATATTATTATTATTTTATTTATAATTAATGTGTATTTTTAGTTCCGAGGAAAAGGGTTAAATTTGAATAATTTGGTCTCATGCATTAAACCATATCGGCGCTGCATTTACATTGTAAGGTTCGTAGATCGTTATGTATATTCGATTTAAATGGCCGACAAACGATTGACCCCGATAAGCAGTATATTTGGGATCAGTAAATTCGAGAAGGCCGTTGCATGGAAAAGATCGTCAGCTGTTCATAGCAGGTTGCCGCGATCTATTCCCGTCCCATTGCCTACTCCACTTCCGGTTTTCGTCAAGCAACGCGGGGCCACCTGCGTTGAATGCACGTTGGGTGAGTCTCTCAATCCCCCTTATTCACGGACAGTTCGATGGCCCATTGCATACGGTTACATAGTTCGACTGAAACGCACCGTGGATTTTAGTCATTTACTTCGCGCATAAAGACGCATTCGCGTTCGGATTCTGCGACACGGATAACATGATTCCAACCGTGTCGAAGATACCTATATCGGGACTCTCTCATCAACTGTAGGAAAGTGGTAAAAGCTTTACGGTACAGAGACGCATTGACGAAAAGGGGGAATAAGCGCAAGAAAGGGATGAAGAGAAATTGGTTCAAGCGGATTCAGTGTGAGAGGAATAGATGAAAATGGAGGTCGAAGCGTGTAGATCGGGTCAGCGGTCTTGGACCGTCCGCTTTTGATAGGACCGACACATAGGCAGTCGCGTATGCGTAGCGGGGATGATAGGGGGCGCGAGAAAGGCGGAGGTGGCGGTCGCGGTGGCGGCTAACGGACGCGAGGGACTACGGAGAGTGAACCGTGGCGTTACGGCTCGCAGTTAGGTTCGGGCCCTGCTTCGCGGTAGTGGTGTGTCGATGCGCCGCGTCAAACGCTTCGACGTTTCTCTGTATAAACAATAAAAAAAACAACGCACCCACACGTGAAATATCGTTATTATTAGTCGAGTATTCGCGAGTGGCAGAGACACGAAAGGACTCGAGTGTTTTCGAGGTTAATTGTTACGTGTAAACAATCGAAATTCAAAGTTCTTCGATCGCCGCGAAAAAAACTCTGTGTGCAAAAGAATTAATTCATTATTTCAAACATTTTTTTGGAACAAATAAAAAACCAAAACGGAAAAATAATCGAATAAATGTGACGCTGGATGTTTCGTAATATCGAAGCGGCGTGCAAATCGTTTAACGTGTCAACATCCGGTTAATCAATGTGGGTTTCGATGTCCGGTGAATATTTACGATCGAATCGTAAAAGTTGAACGTTGTTCTCGGTTTGTGCTTTTTTTCATTTTTTTTTGTTTTCGTTGTTTTTCAAAGCGATTCGTTTTTATTCGCAAAGTTGATTAGTTGGTTGTTATAAACTCGAAACTATGGCGTTAAAAATCGCGAGTGTTGGAGAATATGCGAGTGAAAAATTGACGATAACGAAGAAACTCGAATTTCGACTGGGGAGATCGACATGTTTGCTTATCTGCTGCTTGTTGCTGATTGGTCAGGTTCAAGGTCAGTAAAGATTCGAGACGCCGAGGACCCTAGAGGCTCGTGTGTCGTACAGATGTATAAAACTTCGTCGGTTTTGTCGTTTTTTTTTTTTTTTTTTTTTTTTTTTTCATTAGCGTACATTTCTACGTAAGAATTATTTACATTTATATATAGGTGTAAATACATACCGATGTAGTTGTATAGTAGAATGCACAAGAAGGTTTCTGATTCGGAGGGAACTTGAAAGATTTATCGCGTCGAAGCTTTCAGTCTGCATGAATTTTTTATGCGACGAGAGGAAACCGTCTCCGCGCGAGGGATAGTGTCGAATCTGCTACATAACCTCGCCGCGCCGAGAATAGGGCTCTCGGAGTTTCACTTACTCTCCCACAGTGGCAAAACTTCTGGGTCACACATTTGACACGGGTATCCAATGAATTTTTATTCGTATTCTTGCAATACATTCCCTCGCAGATTTGCAATTCAGAAAGGGCCCCGGGGCCTTCGAAGTATTTCGATGCAGCGGCGGGGATGGGTTGACCTTGAATCAACAAACTCATCGACGAGAAACTTTTTATCCCTCTATTTTCCTTCGTTTAGTTCTTAAAATCATTTTTCTTCAATTCCGCATTTCAATTTCTCGGTAAAACATCGCGATCGCAGTTAAATTTATGCTATACACACAACCAACGTTTTTTCTCAACTCCCTCCAATAACCTTAAAATTAACATTCCAAAACATCGAAAACTACGGCATAAATAATTCCGAAGTTAATTTTTCGCTCGAATCTTAAAATTTTTTAATTTTTAGGTTAGTTTTCGTAACACAGGTCGCACAGGTGGTGTGGCCTACAAGTACTTTTAGTAATCGATTCGAAGCTTCGTAAGAGTTTTAAAAGATCCCTCGAGAATTGTACAGATTCCAGGCGAGCGTTAAATATATCCAATTCGTTGCCTCCCCTCGCGTTAAAATGCTCCCTCCGGTTTTCACCCGAAGGTTTTCTCTCGAAAGATATAACCTACATTACGGCATTTCATTATATTCGACTTTAATTCCCGATTCAATTATCCTAGCTTTTCGATTCTCTCGGTCATATATCTGTAATACTTCTATATATATGCCTCTTTGACTACAAATGCGTGCAATACGTATATATATATACATATATATCGTCGGCAGTGAGATTATAAATTCAATTAAGGCGGGCAGATTATTCCTGGAGAGAGAGATAACGTCGGGGAAGGGGAGGGGATGGGTTTGCGCAGGATAGACGCGCGAACCGAAATCCCCCATGGGGAAACCTTAATTAGCCAACGATAGATCATCGGATATTTTAGATATGCTAACTGCGACGACTAGACACCGAGAGAGTTTCATCGATATATATATACATAGACCTTCGCTTAGCTTCGTTCATATATACGCAAATATATATCTACACGCAAATATTTACACATATTCACACATTACGATGCGCGTGTGTACCGTATAGTTTGATACAGCGCGGACGTACACACGTGGCTGGGGAGCACAAATTGTTCGTGTCCGGTGTATGCGTACTAAATAAAACGTGTTTTATCAGACCCGCCGCGCGCTCCGGTATACATTCGTCAGCTCGTTTTTAACATTTTTTTCGTCTCTCGTCTCGTTCCATCGTTTTTTATCCCCAACTACCTTCGTAACAACAGTTTTTTTTACTTTTTTTTCTTTTTCAACCGAAGCCCATTGTTTAAGTCTCGAAATAACTGAATTCACTAAAAAGTTAATAAATACGAACTAAATAGCCGCGAGGGAATTTTTTTTTTTTAATTTTAATTTATTTATTTTTCCGAGAGGAGTAGAGAAATTTATTTTTCGGTTTTGAGGTTATGTAACCTTCTATTCCCGTTTGCGAGTCTATACAGAGTTCCAGTTTAGAGTTTTCGCATGTGAATTTTAGTCCGCGTGATGTCACGATTCCGGGAATATTTCGTGTTCGAAGGCCCTCCCGACTAACGTCTAGCGCTCCTGCTGCTGCTGCTGCTGCTGCTTCCGCGACAGTTATTTTCGAGCGTGAAACACACTCGAGTATTGAGAGCACGCGGTTAGTTTTATACATAACTTTGGATGGCTTAGGGGGCGAGGGAGAGGGGGAAGGGAAGCATCGGGCGTCGTTTTTCAAATGGACGGGTATCGTTTGTTTCCAACGTGTATAATTATGCGTCGTCACAATGGACTACATATCTGCGGTATACGTACTGTTCGCAGGAGGGAAAAAAAAAAAAAAAAAAAAAAAAAAAAAACTATGCGAAGGGTATCTAGTTTCCGGTTTGTATTATCGCGAGGATCGTTTGTCGAAACGGCATTCGGGATTATTGTCGCTATCACTCGTTCGGAGGCGGTGTCGTCTGCCGCGGTGTCGTGACACACGAGGTCCTGTTACTAACCCTATATCTGCTACATACCATCTACGCGATGTATCGCAATAACATTTTCAACGCTATATTCATACATATACTTCCGGTAAAAACAAGCAAATTTATTCACGCAACAAAAGCTCTGCTCGGTCGACTTTATTAAACGCGAAAGTAGAGTTTACACACGTAAACGTATAACACACGTTTCATGAGAAAAAAAAAAAAACTTTGTATTGAACTCGTGAATCATTTTCTTTTTCCACACGTCGCGTTCGCGAGAGACTTTAGAGACGAAAAAATAATAAAAATTTACAAACTTTTTCGAGAAAATAAATTTTCGTCGAAAATTTCGTTACAGCGATTCGCAAAAAGGGTTAATCTATTTTTCAACGAAGATCCACACAGTTATTGTTCCGACATTTTATTCGTTTTTTTTTTTTTTTTTTTTTTTTTTCCAAGTTGCCTCGTTAGTAGAATAATTTACTCCAACTATTTAAATACAGGTAAAATATCTCACAGTCCCTTTCTCGTTTACCCTGCCGACATACAAATGCTGCGAAAAAAAAAAAAAAAAAAAAAAAAAAAAATTGTAGCAAGGAATATTCTTTGAAATGTGAAAAATACTCATTTTCCTGAGCTTTTAGAAGACGAAAGCTCCTTGACATATTAATCGTCCGCTCGAGGCCAAGCCAGGTGTATGAATGCGAGTCTCTCCTATGTATACACCTTTGCGATGAATGAACGAAAATGTGTACAACCTTCGGGTATAGTAAAGCCGTACAACATCTTTTCAAGGATAAAACTCGAGTCTCTTTCCGCTATCCAAGAAAAGTGAAGAAAAGCGTTTCTCCTCGTTTATATGGCGTAAAAAAAAAAAAAAAAAAAAAAAAGAAAAAAAGGAAAAAAATTGTGAAATAATAACGTAACTGTTGCCACCGAGAGAGTTTCGTTTCTTCACGATAATCCGGGGGTTCGAGTCAACCGTTCGAAGCTTCTTCGGGGCTCTCGTCTGACCGTAGAGAACAGTGTAGAGGAGGTACCGTGCGCGAGAGATCTTCAACTATTTTTAGCAGAGAAATACTCTTTCCATTGCCTTCTGTTTAAAGCCGCGTCGCAGTGGTCGTATCCGTAGCGAATTGCGATGTTGAATTCTATGCAGTCTTAGCGCGTTGTACACAAGTAAAAGGGGTATATATTTTACTCTCGAGTATTAGTAGTAAATTTTCTCGGAGTAGTCGTGAATAGAGCGAAAACTTCAACGACAGAAATAACGAAGACGACTTGCAAAGCTTCCAACGGCGAAGGAGAGTTTCTCATTCTCGTTGGCTGCTTGCTGCTCCGAAGCGTTGTACTCCGAATTCTCCGTTGCGATGTCTTTATGCATTAGTTCGAGAAACATTGCCGGATCGCACGTACAATCTTATTACTCTCTGTCATCGTACTTGCGTAATATATATATATATATATATGTATATTGTATATATATAAAATTTATATATATTTCATACCTACTGCTACTCCTCTATGCGTTCTGCCGCGTTGTATGTTATAAGTATAAAGATAAGCACGTACGTTACGATGGGTTACGTGATCCTCTCGGCACAGAGGAGTCAGGAGAATAATAATTATTCATGGACTGGGGACGAGAGCCCCGCGGGTGGAAGGTGAGATTTCAGCGAAAATTTCTACCGACCGGTAAAGCAAGCGGAGTACAACGGAGCTTTTCGCCGGTAGCGAGAGTACCGGGAGCCGCGGACAGTAGAAAAGAACGAACGAAATGGAGCGGAGGAGAGAAAATAACGAAACACTCGGAACAGAGAGATAGCATAAAGCTTCGAAACCTCGAGATTTTTACTTCTCCCTATCAGAATTATTCTTTTGGCACGTTGCTGCATTATATTATATCCCTTTAGCTTTCCATAGCGTTGTACTACCTTCGAAATTATGTTTTTATAACCAAAGACGAGAAGAAACTTCGCTTGAAAGCTATTGAATATCGTAAAGGGTCATTCCTGCAATCGTATGAATAGCGAGCCGCCGCGCGGTTCATCTTCGAAGTCTCTCTGTACCTTGTGGACACAGTGAATCTATAGAAGCCACTGTACGTGTGTGTATAGGATGGCAAAGACGTTGATCAATGGCGAGGTCCGGCTATTCAATCAAGCGGCGTAGGGTACGAGGCACGTTGAGCTTCTCGTAGACGCTACGCGAACGTTGTACGCTTCGTATGCTGCTTGCGCGGTTGCTTGCCTTCTCACCCACTCACTGTCACAGTCCAAACGCATATATAACACAACTACGCATACGGAAAATCAAATTCTCTCGTTGAGATGAAAATGGATATCCCGAAATTCTCGATGTTCCGATTCGCATCCCCCGTTGAATCCCCGTTAATCGAATCATCGCTCGTGAAACGGATTCAATTATCAATGCCTCGATGTACGGGTTTTATAATGTTTCGCGAAATGCTCGAGAAAGAAAACGCGTTTTAAATACGATATGTACAGTTTGCATAATTGATTTTACCGACGGATGGTTCACGTCAATTAAACATTACGATAATAGTTTATTCAACGTAAAAACAACGATACATTATTCGGGAATTAATAAAGTTTTGACAGACGGTATATGTGTGCGGAAATTTTTTATGAAAATTGTCGTTACTTATTCCGCGCATCGAAATCGCAATAAAATTTTTCTTCGGTTAAATTTTTTACGAGTTCCCGATTTCGAGTTACGAGAGTAATTGAAACTCGAGGTCAATGAGATCGTTCGATATATTGCACATCCAATCGCTGCCGGACCTCATCGATTCACTCATTTTTTTCAGGTCACATCTCGCAATTTTTGCAATTTCGAAATTTTCGTTTTTTTTTTTTTTTTTTTTAATATTGTTTATTAGTGAAAACAAAAATATATTACGAAAAAAATGTATACAGTTTCGCCACGCAGAGATATTTTATGAGATATTTTTATGCAAATTTTTTAAAACGTATTTTGCGCCCAAAATTTGAACAAATATTTTCTTTATTAACATTTTTTACGAACCGTAGTTTTCGAGTTACGAGTAAATACAGCTGGAGGTCAATAGAGTCGTTGTATGCTAAACTGAAAAAAAAAAAAAAAAAAAAAAAAAAATCGGATTAACGCTCCAAGGCTAATGGATCGCGTGAGATATTGTTTAAATTACGAAATTGGTAATTTTCCAAAAGTTTCGATTGATTTATCAGCGACAGATTTATCCAGACCTTTCCCAATATATTCCGTGTCACGTGTCGAATATACAGGGGAGGTTACGCGCGTACGCGTAGTTTCTATTTCGCGAATCATTTGCGAGAGAACGCGTTCTCTCGTAATGTAGGTCGCGCGGGGGAGGCACCCGACTCGGCGCCCAGATACGCGAGATGTGTCCACACAGGAACGAGAAGAGGTTGACCATTAGCAATGATAAAATATAATAGACGTGAGCGCAACTCCCCGCCGGCGTTATTGCGCGCGTGTGCGTGTGTGCGGCGAAACGAACGAGGCAAAGCCCCCGGGTTGATGGCGCAGACCTTGCCCTGTATATTGTCATTAGTCCGCACCTCTATTGTATCCGATTACACGCAAAGAATGTATACGTGTGCATCACTCTCGTATTCTCGTTTTCCCTGTGCTCTCCACCCGAATCCCATAAAAACACACATTCGCATTTCTCATCCAACAATTGTCGGTGAATTTCTCAATTAGCCAAACGCGTATCGTCACTTTTATAGGGCGTATATAAAACTCAACGACGTACAGTCAAATTGGCTCTCGTTGCAGAGTATAATTGAAATTGTTAACGAATCGTCCATCGGTTATTATTCGGCGTATATATTAGTCTTTAATTAAAATGTTTTCGTTATCAATCACATATTCAATAATATTAATAGGACACCCGATGTATCGACAACAATTAATTGATAAACGATACGCAATATAATGCTAATTGAAATTCATTTTCGACGATAAATATGTTCCGCCAAAATGTAAAATGGACGTATAACACTCGCGGAGTTCTGTTTATTCTCGTTTCGTTCGTATTTATTTATTTATTTTTTTTTTCGTTTTTTTCTTTTGGCGGTTCATTTTTTTTTTTTTTTTTTCATCGTTTTCGTTGGATTTAAAAAACATCCGTATTTTCTCGGTGCGCCAATCCCTGTAACGCGTTTACGAGTTCGGGAATTTCTAGTTTCGTCGCGATATCGTCGATATAACACTCACCGAAGGAGGTGGGTAGGGGATTAAAGTTGTTCGGGGTGTTAACCAGCAGTTTCGTCTACTATATCGAACAGTCTTAAGCCTCGTGTATATGCACGATGGATACACGTGTTGGATAAATCGAATGCGCGAGAAAAAAGAAAAAAAAAAAAAAAAAAAAAAAAAACAACAAAAAAAATAAAGTAAAGCAAAGCGGGCGGATTCTCTCTTACCGACGTGTTTCGTTCGATTTAGTGCGCCAACAGTAATTCGATATTATCCCGTGTTAAACTACAGTATAAATAAGCGAGCGGTGCCGAGACATTCGCAACTCATTTTGACTTAAATAAAGTTTCTTACTGTCGATACTCGTCATTTAAAGCTGATGTTACCTTTTAGCTGATTTGTCGGAAGTAAAGAGAGCGTTTTTTTGTTCTTTTATTTACCTTCTTTTATGTTTCGTCGTCAACGAGAAAGGACTGTACTAAATTGCTCGAAGCTACAGCTCGTTTTTTTTTTTTTTTTTTTTTTTTTTTTTCGTTAACGAGATCGTTTTTTTTTTTTTTTTTTTTCAAAATCAATTGGATATAACGTCGCTGCAACTAATTGAGTATTTCATCGACGTAGTAATGAAAAAGATAAATTAAATAAATGTAAATAGAAATTCAAACTAATTAACTGATTAATTAATTACCTTTATTTATTTATTATGATTATTCAATTTAATATTTTTTTTTATTTTTTTTTTTGCGGTGGAGTAACCTATTACGAAGCCAAAGAAAGTTCGTCTTGTGGATATTTGATTTTATGGTGTTTAAGAAGATATTTCGCGAAACCCGAGGGTGTTACTCGATCTCTGGGGATCGAAACCTCATAAGACGCTAACGACGTACTGCCAATCTGCGCATCCTGTGGGTGTAGTACGTTTTTTTTTTTCGCTTCGACACGTGCCAAAATCTACCAGAAGGTATCACTTTTCAAGAGATTAATCTTTGCCCCCTTATGGCGTTATTTGCGGCAACAAAAAGGTCTTCACTCGATCGCAGATGGTCGAAGCTCTCGGATCGGAAATACCGCAAAAACCATGAACACCCCGTAGGATCTTCTCCTGTATATACTTCTCGTGTGTTTTACTCGAAATTGAATAGGATGTGCGAATTCGTTCACAGGAATTCTCGACACACGGAAACTTTATTGTTCCACATAGAAACTCCTGTATATTTCGCAACCGTACAATACGATAATATACATATGTACTATACGTACGTATATACATATATATATGTATCGTACCTATGCACGATAAAATATGAGAGCAATATATGTCGAAGAAGAGTTTTATGGGTTGTGACATGAAGAAAAGCGACATTTTTGCCATATGGTGTTTTCGTTATACGTATATATATATCCGCGATATTGTAGCGAACAAAACTCTCGTAGCTTCACTGCGGTTTCTCTTTCCACATATATAATAATCCTTTCTCTCTATACCAACCCTCGTATTCTCACGCTTTTCCTTCGCTTCCTCGCGTCACTACTCCTCGTCGAAAGACGCGAACAAGAAAACGCAACGAACCCGAGTAAAATTGAGACTCGGAAAAAAAAAAAAAAAAACAAAAAAATTCAACTTTTAGAAGCCGTAGAATAAAAAAAAAATTCTATAATATATTTCAGTTTTTATTTTTCATGAAAATATCAATTTTCGATCTTTTAGTATTTTTTTTCATTTATCAAATGTAATCGCGATACAACGTTGTAAGTTTTTTTTTTTTTTCGTAAAAAAAGTAAAGCAATGTCGGAGTCTCGTGTTCGATGGCGAATGTCGAAAAAATAACATTATCGTGACGAGGCTTCGTTGGTATAGTTTCTGCTGGACATACAGAGAGTTCTACTGTGGCACGCGCGATTATCTTTCTCCGGAACCGGAAGTACCCTCGGCTGCTCACCCACCTGGTGTTTCGTTCGTTTCGCTCGTCCGTTCGTTCGAAAACTTCGTCCCGACGCATCTAGACTCTTCGCGGAGTATAGATACCTTGCATCAGAATAGAGAGCCCCCATGCTTTTCAACGTTACCGTCGGCACACACATGCAACGCGCAACCGAGCGACCGGAATCAGCCGACCGTGCATCCCAGACACAGGGCACGTCGTACTCGTTGGTTACTCGACTTTATCGTAGACTCGGTAGTACACTAGTCACCATTAGAAAACTCGCAATACTTGATAATCCAACAAATATGCTGGCAAACAAAAGAGAAATACGAGATAAGATAAAACAGAGGAGAGCATTGTACCCATCGATAATTTAATGCATTATACAATTTTTCCGCGTAATTTTTTTTTTTTTTTTTTTTTTTTTTCGATAATGGCGTAACGAATCAATGACCTCCTTTCCGCACATCGAGAGATAATTTTTCAAATTTTCATAAAAAACTAAAAAATACATCGAAAAAAATTTCGATCGATTTTAATTTCTTGTGGCAAACTTGTAATTGGATATTGTTCAATGTATATATAATGACTATATAATCTCAATGAAACATTTAAATGAATAAATATACAATGAGATTTCATTATTTTACATCAACGATTCCACTTCGGTTTTACTTGATTTATGCGTCCATATCAAGTCCAATAAAATTTTTCATCGATAACGATTTTTTTTTTCAATCTCGAAAAAAAAAAAAAAAAAAAAAAAAAAAAAAAAAAAAAAAATCGTAAGGTATAATAAAAGAAAGAGAAGCTTCAGTGAAGGAGTTTTCGTAATGACAATAATGTAAAATTTCCTCCGGAGGTGAATATATTATCATTCGGTATTAAATTTTCGTCCAGTCTGAAGAGCAAATCGTGGCTTTAGCATAGCATTACAGTGACTACCGGTGGAGAACGTTGAGCTCCGGAGATATAGCCCCATGAATACAGAAGGTAGTCTTGCAGATATGTATTATTACATCTGCGCGCTTGGGGGACCATTATCGTACGTAACGAAGCGCGGAGGCACGGGCCGTGCAGGATGTGCCCACCGAGAGCTCATCCATTGAAATATATTATCTTACCTATGGTATATAGCATTATATTTAAGGTATTTCGGTGTCGTGTACGGGCCTCGCGTTTCCTCGCTGTGAGACACGCATCGCGAACATATGTCCGCGGAGTACAAACCTCTTACATCCGATCCATTCGACATCTGTTTTCATAGTATCGTCTTTTTTTTTCCGATCATTTTTTACCACTTTCATGTATCACCAAAAAAACGGTACAATTTTTCTCAAAAAAAAAAAAAAAAAAAAAAAAAAAAAAAAGTTCGCGAAACAAATTCGTTCGAAAAAAAAAAAAAATTTGTATATTAAAAAAAAAGTTTATTGACGATAAAATCATTTTTTACCGCGTATTTTGAAGATGGTGTTAATTAAAATTCGTAATTATGAAATGTGTCAATGACGAAGATATTCATCGTCTTATCTTCGATCGGAATAACATGCTGCCGTGCGCGGGCGTCTTAGCCTCGAGTGTCCTATGGTTCGGTACAATTTCATCGTCACCTCGAGGCTCTCTTACAATGCTCGCTAACGAAGAGCCTCGCGAGGTGTTCCCAGTGCTTGAATATCGCGTCTCATCAGTGGCATACAAACTGATAGAAATCCAATCAATAGATACCGCGAGTACCGCTTCACCTTGTTCCGGTTCTGTTGTAAATACAACGTGATGTACATATATCAGAATACGCGTTGCAGTACGGTGTACAATTTGACTGCATGTACAACGGCATCAAATAACGCGGAACATAAGCGATCACTTCTGATTGAGTATTCTTGGCCCGAGGCGTTGGGATACACGTGCGTATGCGTATATATATATGTGCACACGTCAGGGATATCACCCAGAAATGATACATATACTCGTACCAAAGTGAAAATCAATGTTACGAGGCGGCGAGAGCGGAAGGCAAATCCGCGATGCTGGGGGCTTAAAGCTTCCGTATGCTATTTGAGATCTCCTGCATATTCTCCCTTCCGTTGTTCTCTTTGCTAACCCACTGTATTCCGAGAATATCTAACTAGATGCATCGCAACATCAGCAATATTGCAGTGTCGCTTTGAAAGCGTCATGAGCTTTCAATTTGCTTTGACGACACATAGTATCGGATGATCCAACGGAAATGAAAAATGATTCGCGTAAAAATATTTTACCGACCAAATTCCCCTATTAAATCCTCAGCTTCCGTGGCTTTTGTTCCATATTAATCATCTAGAATAATAAAAAATCAATTTTATCGTTTATCGCTCCGAAAATGTACTTTTGATGAATTTACATTGTGATGATTAATACAGAGTTTGAAATGCGTCGGCATTCGTAACGGACAGATACACTTTCTCAGGCGGACTTGTTGATCGATGCGCATAGAGCCAAAAGGTAGCTGTGTAAGCATCATAAGTTATGAGTTACCTTTGTGCAATGTATAAATTATATACGCTTCGTTGTGCGCAGTTTCCGTAGTGTTTCGAATTCTCAGCTATAAGGTTTAAATTTCACTACGTAATTGCTTCGAGTAGGAGTTTCAAAAGTTTTCCCCACCAGAAACCGCAATAATCCGTTATAGATATATATATATATATATATATATATTATATACGAGTTATGTATTTGGTGTATAACTCATCCGAGCATTAATATTGTCGAATATAACTTCCTTCGAGAAAACCGCAATCGAGCGCCCCGCGCAACCAGAGCCGTTTGGATTGTAGCACTCTCGACAATTGAATATTATATATGAAAGTGGAGAATTTTAGCTTTCGAAAGTTTGGCGAAATTCTGAAAAAGAATGTTTTGTTTCTATTTGGAGAAACAGAGAGAGAGAGAGAGAGAAAGAGAGAGAGATCGGCGGCTCATCATATCAACTGACGCTATAACGATGCGATGGAGAAAAGAGGAAAGGAAGGGACGCGGGGGGGCGGGTTTACTTATCGCGGTGGTGCAAGCGATAGTGAGAGGAAAAGCGAACGAGGAACGCAAAGAGAAAACGAGCGAGAGATCAAGTTTTAATTAGTTCTATACTATTTGCCGAGGCGAGGACGCTAAGTACTTCTGGATGAAGTTTCATTCACGTTATCATCACCGTCAAGCGTGAATCCACACCGACGTACCATCCTAACTCCCATACATCCTCCCCCTCCTTCCTTCTCTCTCTCTCTCTCTATCTCTCTAGCAACGCTTTCTCTCTTTCTCTCTCTGTTGAGTCTAAATTTACGATGCAGTTTCACTTCTACTATGACTGAGTCTGCGAGTTCGAAGCTACGCGGGCGGCTCGATTAATTTTCTAATTGTTTCGATTTTCCAAGAGTTCGAGATAATAGTATGCTTCATAGTTTAGACTTGTACGGTATTAGGTAGACTACACTTTATGGAAATTATGAATAAAATTAACATTACTTGAACCGTCCCGTTAGACGAGACGAAAATATTAATTTAACGAATACAAATTGCATTTTTGCATTTAATAGCATTCTATTTGTTCTAATAGCGTTTATCTTTTCTTGGTAAAAAAAAAAAAGATTTTTCTATCATCATCGACTGTTTCCTGTACCAATGAGTTGATTTTGAATCGTATTCTTATCTCCGAAAAAAAAAAAAAAAAAAAAAAAAAAAAAAACTTTTTCGTGATTAGAAAACGTCTTTTAATCGATCGTCATTAATACCCTTTCCGTTCGATTAGATGCCAATATAAATGCATACAAAGTAGGTACAACGTACCCGTAGCTATTCGCGTTACTACACCGAGTGAAATTTACTCTGTTCATTACGAAAACTCGGCGCGTGCTGAGTGGCCTCCGGTAAGTAAGGTACCACCGATCCAAGACCCTAGCGGCGCTCTTCTATTCGCGTGGCAGACGATCTACTTTACGACTCATACGTGACTCTGCCAGACGGTTATATCCAAGTCGAAAGGAAAGCGCCTCGTCCCGAAGTCTGAAAGGGGTTGGCGAGAGCAAAAGCTGCGAAGGGGGGAAGCGGGAGGTGCGAGAGTTAGAAGTAGCTGCAGAAGGAGCGTAAGCTTCACGAGTAACATACAGAGATCTCCCTCGACAAAAATATATCTATATATAGAAGAATGAAGTAAGTGGGAAAAGGGCGAAATGAAGGTATAAGGATCGTCCAAGTGGATAAAGTCGATGAATCAACGAGAAATTAGATTTCTCGAGGGAGAGTGAACCCCGGCGAAAGAAGAAGAAAAAAGAAGCGTTGGGGTAGTTCCGTGCCCTCTTCGTGAACGCAATTCGGTTCTTCTATAAACTATCGCGACTCTCGTACACTTTGTGACTGTCCAGGAATGGGCGCGCGAAGGTACCCAAGAATAACGATAATAAAACGTCGCGCCGAAGGCCTCTCTCTCCCTGCCGCCCCCTGAAGTTCCGCACCATCCGTAGACTTACTCTCGTCCTCTCTTACATTCAGTTTGGGTTTCATTGTCTTATATATTACCCACCGGCTATCCACCGAGGCGAGGTTGTGAAACTATTACCTTATACTTACTTCCAGTCGGCGAGGTGGTGGCTGTGACTCTCTTTCTCTTTCGTCCTGTCCTCTCCCCCTCGGCGCGTAGTCTTCGCCAGTTGGTACTCTGGAATGTAATCACACTGGATACGTCGCGTGAAAAGGGGTGAAAGAGCGAAAGAGAGAGAGAGAGAGAGAGTTCTTTAGGGAACGCAAAAGAGAAAGGAAGAAAGGTATATCTTTTCCCCTCTCCGATAACGAATAAGTATTAGCTGCGGAATCCTGAAATTCAGTTCCGGCTCCGGAGAAGCAGCAGAGGAAAGGGGTTATATAGAGAACGCGAAGAAAACCCCTCGACTCATCCCTCTCTCGTCCCCTTAGCCGACAGTCGATTACTACCGTAATATCGTCGATCCCGAAAAGAGAGTCTCGTTCGCTTGCTCTCGATCTCGAGAGTTTAAAGACATTATAACGAAAATGGCTATGAGAAAAAGGATAGAAAGCCAAGTGTAGAAGGTGAAAGAGAGGTCGAGAAGCCAAAAGGAAGAATGAAAGACGAGGGGGCAAGAGAAGGGATAGAGCAGTGAATAAAAGACTCGAACGAAAGCGAGTAAAGAGAGATGTTAAAAAAAGGAGAAATAGAAGAAGAAAAAAAGAAGGAAAAAAAAAAAAAAAAATAGTGAAAGAAGAGAAGAGAAGCGAACTGAAAGTCGTTCGGAATAAAATTAGGATCGAAGGAAGGAAAGGAGAATAAGAGCGGCAGATATCTGACGGATATTGGAGAGGAATGGGCTATACGTAGCGCATACATATATAATATATATCTATATAGTGGGTATAAGCAGATTCAAGTAGGTGTGCGCTTTGGGTTAAACGAAAGAGAACCGGCAGCGAGATTCTTTGTCGAATTATCGAAATGCGAGAGCGGCAAGTTTGCAGTCAGGGGGTTGAAACTCCGCCGGAGAAATGGGAATGGGTTCCGCGGGAACGTTAATAGGAACGATTCGGAAGACGTTGCAGTAGTAATGGTAATAGTCATTGATCCGCAGAAATGCTACTTTGTAGACGTAATGTTTCTGACCAAACGTTTCAGCGGTTTACTTGCTACGGATTCTGTAACTATTGCAACGCTCAACCATTCCGTAGGATTCGTTTTCACCACTGTAAAACGCTTCGGTTGCCATAGATACGGGAATCGAGAGAATCTTCGGTATTTCGGTCTTAAGGACCGATAGGGTAACGAAGCAAAGTTCATTTTCACAGAGAAGATTTCAATGATCAATAGAAACAGAGAGAAGATGACTATTGAGATGTTGCACTCTACGTGTGTATATATATATATATATATCTGAATTATCGAGAATACGATAGCAGCATTAAGCGATTGAAGGATAGAGAGGTATAGATAATGGGAGAAATAGCGCACGAGAATGTTAATAGGAACTATTGGGCTGATGTTGGAGTAGTAATGGTAATAGTCATTGATCCGGAGGAATGCTATTCCGAAGAGGTAATGTTTCTGACCCCAACGTTTTATCGGGCTTCGAACTTCGATAACCTGCAACTCTTGCATCTTGCAGGAGTCTGATGTTCAGTTTATTTGTACAGTAAAATCGTTCGATAGTTCGAAATTACGGGACTTATCGATAGTCCAATTTTAATGGCCAATTTTGGGTTACGCGAGAAAGTTAAGCTTCATTGACTGGTTTGATGGCCGCGTAAAGACAACGGAATATATTACTATTGAGATGTAAACCATATTGTTGAGAGGGTTGCGACTATCGGGAAGTTCCACTGTACACGCGTGTATATATGTATATATACGTGTAATTTATCGCGGGTGGTGCTGTATACACAGGTATAGGGTTGCGGTTTAGAGCGGAGAGTCTAATGGCTAAATTCACGCGAACGCTCGTTCGATCAGTGAGGCCCGTGACGTAACGTCAGAAAATACGACTTATATCTACCGCGGGGTATAACTTATACCTTATATCTTATTTTGTACACCGAGTTACCCCTTTTTTTGTTGTTTTTTTTTTTTTCAAAGTGCTACAGGACGAAGGTATTTATACACGCGGACAATGAAACGCGTATGGCTTTTTTTTTTTATGCCTGTAGAGTGTTTGTTCTTTTTTACCCTTGTCGAAGAAACTCGCACCCCGAGAGAGTCATTGGACACAGTAAAAAGTAAAGCGAAGCAACGAAGCGTGTGTTCTTGCGATGGCGCTCCCCTCTCCCTCTTCGCCCAACGGCGTCTTTCCACAAAGTCATGCAGCACGTGACCACTTGTCACGTCTTATTAAGTGACACACGAGACTCGATGGTTATCGCCCGTCCACCGACCCTCCCTCTTTACCCGCCTTCGTTTCTTTTCACGGAGGAAGTTTTCTCGTGTCATGAGACGCGATTTAACGTGACGTATTACTCCGCTGTACTTTGAATTTATGCGGTAAATGTTGGCGACAATTCAGAGGCAATTACGGCACATTTTTTTCACACTTTATCGGTCACTATGAAAAAAAAAAACCCTTTTTTAGCTTTTAATTGATGGTAAATTAAAAATGTTTATTACCGACGGAAAATATTTAAAAAAAAATTTATATCAACGAAATTAATAAATGGCGACTGATAAAAATCAAGAGGACTGAACATTACACTAAATACGATAAAAAAAAAAAATTACGATTCGTTGAGTCGAAATTAAATACTATCGAAATGATTAATTGATGGTAAATAAAAAATGTTTATTACCGACGGAAAATATTTTAAATAAAATTTATATCAACGAAATTAATAAATAGCGACTGATAAAAATCAAGAAGACCGAACATTAAATTTAAGACGATAATAAAAAAAAATAACGTTTCGGTGAGTCAAAATTAAATACTATCGAAATGAAGCGCCAAAAACTGCGCATTAGTCAGAAACGTCTTTCTCGACCGTCCATTAAATGGTTAACGAAGGTGAAAAAAAAAAAGGTTTTTAATCCTTCTCATGATTCCGGACAGGAAAAAATTTAATAGCTCAGACGCCTCTCAGCGCGACGCCTCTGTCAGGGATTAAAAAAAAGCACCCGGAGTGCACGTCGTTATTATTATACTGATAGGCAAAAAAATTCTGGAGCTTTTCCGCTCTCGTCGTATATACGTAACGCCAATATATACGTATATATATACGTTTTTTTTCTTCATCGTATATATACGCGGTGAGGGATATATAATAGCGACACGAGAAGCTCTAACAGTCGCAAGAATCGTAACTCGTTCTCCTTCTCGGCTCGCGTCCTCGTTATGAAGTAATATTCGCGTGACGACAAGTCCCTCGAGGCAACGTTGGAGGTAAGCGCGCGGCAAAATATCACAGGGGGGTAGGAGAGGGGAGGGGGGGGAGGGGACACCTGTCAGAAACGTGTGCGGGAGAGCCTATCCTTGTACAATCATTATAATAAGCGTTCCGATGTCACTCAATTTCGCGAATTATTTTTGACGCGCGAATAACTTTTTTTTTTCCACATACCTACAAAAATATTATCGTAAAAAAAAAAAAAAAAAAAAAAAAGCTTATTCTCATTAAAATTTACGAGAATTATTTTGTTTTAATGTTTTTGTCGAGTATTCCGAGTAGTCGATGAATTTCTATCTACATTGTTTCTTCGTGTTGTTACGTATTCAACTCGCATTGAATGTATTTCGACAAGATGCACGATATCCGACAATATTGGAAGACTAAAAAAAAAAAAGAAAAAAGCTCGGTATCGCATGCACGTTCCAATAACTGCTGCCGTCGATCGAGAAGACCTCGAGAGAGGGAGGCACCGAGAGAGAGAGAGAGAGAGAGAGAGAGAGAGTGCCACGAGCTATTTCGTCCAGATGCCAACGACAGTGGGTAGTAGAGTAGACGAAGAGAAATAGGTGGAAAGAAAGGAAGCTGACTCTTCGGGAACAATAAGAACCTCTCGAGAAATACGTGACCGTACGCCGGTAACCCCCTCCCGCGCTTCATGGACAATTCGAAAAGGAAGCGAAACCGGGTGTCGTGTATCTTTGGGGAAATAATCGAGTCGACGATATCTCCCCTCCACTACCCCCGACTTCCCCCCTTGAAGCCTATATAAACCCGAGACACCTTTCTCAAACGTTTTATTCAAATTCCTCGACAAAATATCGGTGTCGCTTCCATCAAAGTCGTTCCTATGTGATGTGTGTATTATTTATACGATATGAAATGGATTGGATGAAAATACAAAAGGAATTCGCGATAACGGATAAAGCGAAAGGGATAAAAGATGGCGGGTAGGTACTTTTCATACGTAGATATTGACAATAAAATTTTTGAGCGTTAAGCTGAAATATTGGTGATGGATTTATTGAAAACTGTTATCATTGACGAAAAAAAAAAAAAAAAAAAAAAAAAAATGGAAAATTTCATTTCATTGAATGACTATTTGGTTTAATGGAGAAAACGGAAGTCAGATAAAAATAACTACCTTTAACACATAAACTTTTTCTACATATCGATGGGCGCGAAAAAAAAAAAAAAAAAAAAAAAAAAAAAAAAAAAAACCTTCACGTTATTTTTAATACCGACCAACAACCTTAATGAGTACGTGTATGAACGCACGATTTTTTTTTTATCTCCCCCGAGACTATCGGATAAACACCGGTGAGCGGTCACTGTCCCTGCAAAACTGTTCGCGATTAAAATCTCTCTCTCTATCCGTGCGCGTCTAACCGACAATTCATCAGACTACATGCTAATGAGAGGACGCTCGTGTGTGCACACATGCGTGTTTCTGTGTACGCTGTAAATTCGAAACACGCGACATACAAAAAGTTATTTAAAACATGTACAGCGATACATATACAAACGCGCGGGGCTATTGCCATTGTAGACGATAAGGGGCGACCACGCGAACGGCCGTTTTTATATCGTGATAATAAACACAATTTTTATATTTTTCTAAAGGCCCTTATACCCCGTTCCTCACAAGGTACAAGGGGGAGAGAGGTAAAAGACTGAGCTTCGAGGGGGAATGGGGTTGAACACGCTGAAAATCCCAACGTGGATTTTTTTTTTTTTTTTTTTTTTTTTTTCATTTTTTTTCCCCTTTTCTTGTTTCGCCTACAAGATGCTGCACGAATAACCGATCGAGCACGAACCACCGTTGTGTTTCAGGGCGGTCGTGCAATACATACCGCGCAATGCACCTGTACGTCCAGATGGTATCGAACCAACCAGTGCTCGATCCCTGAGAATAAAAATTTTGTATATATATTAAAATGCTTTTTGTTTGTTTATTTGTTTGTTTGAGGGTTTGTTTCTCTAGCAACGACGCTTACAGGGTTCATTGTTCGATTTGTATAAAGTTTTTCCGTAATCTCTGCGCGGAAGCATTTTTCGAAAAATTAATAACGAAGGAGGAAAAAATTAGACGTGATTTTGCGATTTTTGTATATGAAAAATTGCACTTGGAACGACTATATCTGCTATTAATATATAATGCGCAATAAATCACATTGTGTCGGGAAATATTATAAAAAAAAAATCGATATATATATGTATATATCGTGGAAAAGTTACATCGTGTCCTCGGAGAGTACGGATAATCAATGCGATGGAAGGTTCAGCTAACTTTGCGTGGTCAGTTGGGACCGAGTAGAATGATAGAGAAAAAGAGTATCGTCTTCATAAACGTCTGGATGGGAGTCTTGCGAGAGATCAAGCGGCTAGAGAGAGGTCTCGTAATCGAGTTTTAATCATTAGTAGCGACCGCGCAGGGAATTTGGGATTTGCCGCATTGCTCCCAATGCGGTTTGTATATATGTATACAGTGACTGAAATAAATGAGAGAGGAGTTGCGAGGAAAACTCCGTAGTGAGGTTAAAATAAAAAAAAGAAAAAGACAAATAAAAATCCGGGGATGAAGAAAAATGAGAAAGAGACGGAGAGAATGATCTCGAACAATTTATCGATAAGCAACGTTTCCTGCGCACAGAACAAAGCTCCTTACTCCGGAGGGCTACTTTGCAGTTATACGCAGTGGTTTTAGCAACTGGCTATACAGTAGAAAATCTCTACAAGCACTCAAACCAGAGGTACGATCTTTATGCCGTGCGAATTGCCTCTTTTTACTCTTTTATCGTCGTTAATCGATATGATACGAGGTGAAGCCGGGAATTCATTTTTTTTTTTTAGCATTTATCAATAATATTCCCTTTCACTGCGGAGCACAATAGTTTTCGAAAAAATCGATAAAATAATGAAAACATTTTTTTTTACTTCAATTTAAGTGAAAAAAAAAAAAAAAAAAAAAAAAAAAAAAAAAATGTTCGGTGTTCAGTTGCAACAATAATCGGTTCTATGACGCCGTCTTTCCAGAGTATCCGATTTCATGATTTTTTTTTCTCAAAACCATCATAGATACTTCCGTGTTTTTCAATATTTCATTGTTACTCAGAGTTATCGTCTGTTGATAATAACGAAAACCATAGTTTTAGGCAAAATAAGTTCGTAAAAAGCAATGTTGTTTTCTTCTTGTATCAACATTATCTTCAGAGCACTGAAGATAACTTTTGTTCCACTGATTGCGAGTCAGAAAAATACTTAACTCCATCTTTAATATCCCATAAACGAAGTCCGGGTCAGAAGTTCAAAGGTTATGCAAAGATACCATATTGTTTTTCATGCCATTCCTACTTATTGGAGACATCCACTGTAGGATTCAGTAGTACCAAGAAGATAAAGTCGAGTTTCGTTGTGTAAGCCGGAGGGGTACACACGGCGAAAGAGGGAAAGCTTTGGATGTTATATAGTACAACAGGAAAGTGGCTAGCGAGCGAGTAAGGCGGTTTGGATGGGCAGCGGGGCAACTCAATTACAGTTCTCTTCGCGAAGTGCAGGCGGTAGTAAGAGAGCGAGCGAATACAACGAAGAGGATGCCTTATGGAACAACGAGGGCGGAGTCTTCTCGAACAGATGAAGACATAGGTGGTTGCGGCGGCAACTATGTAATCACAGCTTTCGCGTTCGCGTGGAGAGTACGGGGTGGAGAAGGAAGGGAAAGAGGCGGAGGAGGATTGGTGGGGTGAAGAGGGAAAGGGTGGCTGAGAGAGGGTGGACGGGACGCAGTTCGCCTCAAAAGGGGTTGGGTAACAGCACCTGTACCCACGAAAGCCTCCATCCTCTGGACTCTCCACCTTATACTATGTATTACGTTGTATACTATGCTGTACAGTAACAACTATAACGCAACAGACGGTTACAGAAGCGAGAAACGCAGAAATTGTCCCGTATACGAAGCATCAAGATCTGTAGGCGATCATTCACCTCCTTTTCCCCGTCGAGCCTGAGACGTGGATTAGTCGAGCGGGTTTAGCTGCAACAGCCAAACATGAGCTCAAACTATCCAGTACCTGTTATATCTTGTACGCTTACTGTTAACCACCCTTCTTCCCTCTCCTACCCCTCCGTTATGCGCTCCCTCTGTGCTTCTTGTTCACTCTCGTTGCTTGCGTTTAAACTCTATATGGCATAACTGTAGCTATAGGATATACGATATAGAGTATTACTATGTAGCATAGTTATAGAAGCATAGCACGAGCCACCAGCACCGGCTGGCAGTAGTAAGAGTAACGCGCTTTTCACATGCCACCCTGTGAATTGTAGCTATGACGCCTCGCGCGACCCTTATAATTTCAACCGTTAACCAAGCGAACGATCTATATAGCTGTTCCGCCTTCGCCGCCCCATTGCCTCGACTCTCCTGGCTGCTGGTTGCTCTTTCCTCACGTTTCCAGCAGCCGAGAGGTATAACACGGATTGGTAGCGGCAGTAGCAGCAGCAGCAGCACCAGAAGGCGGCTGGTGCTGGTTGTTCGCCTCCGCGTGTGAGAAACACGCCCAGCTACCCGGCTCTTTCGCGGCTAATATAACCGGTACGGATATGTATTAGCTTTCATATATACCACCCGCGTGTATATGCGAACGGAGGGGCAGCGGGGCGGAAGGGCGGAAGGGGAGCTTCGAGGTTTGAGGTATGATTCTCGTGTGCCTCGAAAAGCTATTGCCAACACGAAATCCTTAAGCGTCGACTAAATTGTGTAACACCTTGTACAAATCTTGCCTAACCCACCCACCCCGCCCTATCGTGACATTCATTTTTCGAGACCGATATTCTTTGACATGTTTGTTACTCAATTTAACGGCACGACGTGCGGTCAGTAATATCGAAAGGGCAAATTGAGTTATCATCGACTGGGGAGAATAGGAAAACGAAGGTACGAAAAAATAATAAAATTAATCAGTAAAATATTTTCGATGTAAATTTTTTTTTTTTTTTTTTTTCTTGATTCGTAATATTGAATTTTTTCACTTGATAATTTTTTTTTTTTTTTATTAAAAAAAATGTTTGGATTAAATTTATAATTCGAATTTTCGTGATTCGTAATATTGAATTTTTTCACTTGTTAATTATTTTAATTAAAAAAAAATTTTGGTTTAAATTTATAATTCGATTTTTTTTGAATTCGTAATATTGAATTTTTTTTTTAATATTCGCTTTACGATTAAATAGCAAAGAATCGATATATAAACGGTAAAGTACGATTGGTGAATCACGATTTTTCTCTTGAGCTCGAGAAACGAGTTCGCATCCTCAAGATCCGGTTAGAATTGGATCTCACGATGTCCGGTACGAGGGCAGCGGCAAGACTAACCGGATATAGTTACCTACAGCAGTAGCTATATTATTGCGAGCTCCGGCAAACTACCCTCTGGGAGTTTGTTCGGAATTAGTTCGCGATGGGGTTAAGATATCATGGACGAAAACTCGTTTCGTTGCTGCTCCTTCTACTACGTCGGGTTTTCCCTTTGCCGCCGCTGTTGCTCCTTACTGTACGCCGCGCGCGGGATCTTCTCGGTCTGGTGCGCTTCGACGAGCCGAGAAAAGTTCCGCGCCTGTTTTACGTGGCAAAAAAACCAAGCGGAAGTAGCTCTCTATAAGAGTTATATATAAAAAAAAAAAAAAAAAAAAAAAAAAAAATGATCCATGGAATTTGTATAGATAAGAAGATCGAGGAGATAAGCTTTTCTGCGCTGCCGAGAAACCCCAAAGAACAATTAAATTCCAATGCAATCATCCGAAAATATTGCGTTTACGTTTTCACCGCGCTTTTTGTTTCATCTCTATCGATCTCTCCCGGAGTCGATATAACCCGACGGTCTATAGGACAGATGGTGGTATACACATCGCGACATTGCATACGGTTTAATCCCACCGGATAATCCTCATAAATCGTTCGGCCGGAGGACAGACTCACCAATTATAGAATATCGATTATTGAAATATATAGGCGTTTATACAGTTAACAGACCCCATTGATAATAGTTTGCAGAGGAAACGAATCCGGTGATGAGAAAACCGGCTGAATCGCTTTTTCGTCAATCGATTCGTATGAAGGAAAAGTGCGATAAAACTTAAGAACGAAAAGGTTGAATGGCAATGTCAGCGAAGGGTCTCAGTCAAGAACCGAGGCAAGGGGATGGGGATGAAATTTTTTTATAATATTATCCTTCTCCGAGTTTATTATAAAATGTCGAGAAGTCGAGAGAAGAAAACGTGGTGCAGCGTAACAGCAGCACCGGCACAGCGCACAGTAGATGGGAAGGGGACAGCCGAGTATACGTTACAGCTACAGTAGCAAAAAAAAAAAGTACAAGAGAATTGGCCTCATGAATATTCACCGAAAAATTTTTTAAACCGCTATATGAACCAACCACGGCTAGCCGCTACTTTTTAATTCCGTTATTTCCACGTGGCTTCTCGCGGAAATTGCGATTGGTAAAAAAAAAGCGTTTAAAGAGTTTATATTCTCTCGTTTGGCCCGGGAAAATGAAAGACAGAGATAGAGAAAAAGAGCGAAGAGTGGGGGGAGAGTTTCGCGCGCGAGGACGAACTGCCGGGTGATCGATTTTCGATGTTGCGGAAAATTGAAGTCCATTTTTTTTTTTTTTTTTTTTTTTTTTTCATTCGCTCTTTCTCTCCGGATTCTATGTTACTATACTTCGAAAGCGGAGTTCCGGTGAAGCTGAAGCAGTATAAAGAGCACGGTTGTGGTTAGCGATGGCGAGGAGAAAAGAAGGAGGGAGTTGGGGTATCGAGGGGGATGATCACGAGAGGCCAAGCAAGGTAGATCGCTTTCCCCGGCACTGAACACTCAATCGTCCACAAGTTTTTCTCTTCTCTATTTATTTATTTTTTTTTCTTCTATTTTTCATTTCCTATTGGCTTTCTCGCGTTTGCGTGCGCCGGATAATTAATTGCGCATAATTAACTCCGTAACGTATAATCCGTGGGGGTAGAGAAGAAAAATGTTTTAAAAAAATTCTAGCCGAATATATATGAGATACATACTCAACGAGTTGATTTTGTTTTTTTTTTTTTTTTTTTTTTTTTTTGTTGTTTTTTCGCTCATACATATATCTGAGGCTTAATTGGGATAGCGCGCGGTCCTGCGGGAGATGGAGAATAGTTGGAGAGAACGAATGAATGAATGAATGAATGAGTGAGCTGTTTGTGCAGAGTTGAGGCTTTATGCCAGCCGAAAGGAGAGACGCGCGAGAGCGCGGCGGAGTGAATAGTAGGAAGGAAGGAAGGAAGGAAGCAAACGCTAGTGAGGTTCAAGAGAAACGGAGAGAGAAAGAGAGGCGTCGACGTACAGGAGAACAGTGCAAAGGATCGGGGTGAGGGGAATAGAGGGTTTGAGCTTCGCGAGAACAATTTGCATGCGACCAAGTTAATCAGAGCCGACACCTCGGTGAACACTCGACGAGTGCGCACCGACGAAACTATATAATATATCACTATACTGCGTATAGCATGGAAGTTGAACAATAAACGTGTCGAGAGTTATAGGGGTGGGTGATTCGGTCCTGTGATAAGCGACCAAGGGAGCGAAACGTCCACCCACTCTTGTCGTCAAAGCTTTCATACGGTATGCTTTTGGCGCGACGAGAGTGGTTTCACACTCTGCCGGACATTCATACACTATCATTCGGAATTGTATTTGTCTTCAATTTCATCTCAATGATCATCCGGTGTAAAAAAAAAAAAAAAAAAAGTTCTGCATATATTAAAAAAATGGCCATTCATGACATTCTCCGAAAGCAAATTAGCTATTTATCTTCAATACAAAATTATTAAAAAAAAATTAATAAAAAAAAAAAAAAAAGTGTTTTCTCGCGAAAATGTTTCTTTTCGAAAAAAAAAAAAAAAAAAAAAAATTCTCGACCACAAAATTTTCGCGTATTTTTTTTCGCATAAAAAACGAAAAACCACATTATTCCCATCCGCATTCCGCATTTTGTCGCATTTCGAAACGCCAAGAATTTGAATTTCGTAATTGCCAAGATAATGAAATTCCCCATACATTATTTCTCGACGGAAATTCAACACTAACCTCTATAAATGTTCTTCGTAGTTGACGTTGATACCCCATGAAGCGGACGATCAAAAAGATTAATATTTCAGAGAGGTTCCTTTTTTCACAAAGCTTTGTTTACGCGGGTCTATCAAGTTGCTTAATCTATTGTAACTCCGCGTCATTGTTACCCCTCACTGTTCTCGTAATTAAGCTATTATTAAAGGCCTCGACGGTTCGATTGTCGTGCATTAATATCAAACTGGAAGTACGGACCTGAATATTAAGCTCATTGAATGCGTTCATTTGTCCTCAAATATTATACTCTCTCTTCACACACACAGCACACAGTTACATATAAATTTAACTATATATTCATTTTCGCGACCCCCCTATATCTATGTGTTTTACATATTTCACCATTTACTCATACATACGCATCGCGAAATTCACTACTATACGTTTATCTATGATGCTGAGGTACGAACACGTGTATGCGGAGTAAAGTCTATACATAATGTACCCCCCGATTTGCCCGGCAGCGACCCTATGCCCTCTCCATCCCCTATGTAACTGTGCCTCGCGATCTCGTAGGTGCAACCTGCAGATGCACCTGTATGCATTCATGTAGGTAATACTAATGTCTCACTGTGCTTCACCGCGTGTATATTCGTGTATAATCGGCTAGCAGACTCGCTCGGCGAAAACGAGAGAATACGTAATGCTCTAACGGTGGAGCAACTATAGCCCACGGCAGCAGCTCGCGCAGCAGCGACAATAGGGGATGAAAGCAATGGTGACTATATAATGTCGCGGGGGCGCGCCATAGGTCCGGCCAATTTCGTGACCGGTATCTACGAGCGGTGACAGCGTGAGTTCAACGAGTTTGATGAGAGAAAAAAAAAAAAAAAAAAGAGCAAAAAAAAAAAAAACGAAAAAATTCGACCCGCGAGCTTAAACGAGAAAATCTTTATTGCCTTTTTTTTTTAACTCTGGAAACTCCCCCATCCGAATACATAATACAGTAGAGAGGGGAAGGCAAGGGGTGGGGATATAGGATATGCATTTGTGAGATGTAATTACACGTTGGGCACAAGCGCACCTGCGCGCATTGTCAACGTTATCCAAAAAATTTCATTGTTGAACGGCCCTTGTAGACCTCGTCATTGTTTTATTCATACCGGTGACCGAGAGAATGCGGGGTCCCTGCTTTCTATGCGCCACGGTTACGCATTATATCGCTCGCATATTGCGTTGATCTTCGATCGTTTAATTAATTTTTTTTTTTTTTTTTTTTTTCGTTGCAGAATCGAGACAACTGTACATAAAAAGTATAACAGTTCCGGAACTCGTGAGAGAAGGCGAACAGGACTATGTGATACTGGATTGCGATTACGAACTCGAAAATTCGTCGCAAGTCGGTTTAATCGTCAAATGGTCGACGAAGGACGGTGTCCAGTATCAGTGGATTGTCGGAAGTGAACCTGTGGCCGCGTCAGGCGCCACGCACATCGAAGTCGGATACAAGGCGAGCGATGATGCGTCGAAGATGTATCGCGCCATGAAATTTATCAATCCGAATATAACGCTCACCGGCGAATACAAGTGCGCCGTTTTTACGTATGCCGAGGAGAAGATCGAAATCGCCCCGATGATCGTATACTGTGAGTTCATTTCGCACATTAATAATAAAATTTTTACTTGCGTAGATTTTTTTTTTTTTTTTTTTTTTTTCGAAAAAATACAGCTTCACATTTTTTTTTACATTTTTGGCGCACTCTAAATTTTTTTTTTATCACTTGAGGGCTAAAAATACGAAGTATAAAAAAAAAAAAAAAAAATTGCTGACGCGAAATTTTTAAATGTCGGCGAGAAGTCAAATTTTAGTTTGCGAAACTGTTTTTATATGCAAAAAAGAGTTTCCTTATAGTCAGTCGACGTTTGTTATTTTCTTCGGTTGGGTAATCTCTATAAAAGATATGCGTAAAGGGGGGGATGGGAATAGATAAAAAGAAATTTTATATTTAGAGACCATTCATTCTCGTCCATCCTATCAACGAACTGTAAAAACACTCGTTTATACCTCCCGCGAAATAAAAGTCAGTGACATAAAAAAAAAGAGTTAAAAAAAAAAGGAAAAAAAATGGAGAAAAACGAAAGTATAGTGGTACGAGTGCTACGAGTCGGTATATACGACGTCACGAAGTTTATGGAAGCTTTCAGAATGCGTTCTTCTTGGTAATGCAGTCGCGAGACTATTTCGCGCGACACAACGAGATATATGTGTATATATACGACGTACAAACGTAAAGGAGTGACAATAGTGTATTACTTTACGTGTTGCAAAGAGTAGTAAGGGAAGTAGTAAGGGAATAAAAAAAAAAAAGAAAAAAAAAAAAAAAAAAAAAAAAAAACAAAACAGAAAAACTTTCCAACACATTTTCTCTCGCTGTAACTCTTTTTCGCGCGCGAAACAAATGATATACGAGACTCGATGGTCTACTATGACGATAGTTAAATTTATAATCGCTGCTCTTGGCGTGTGGAAGTAATAGCGAAACAGCGATGTTAATGCTCTCGTTTACGATGACATAAAAACTAATAGACGAGTAAGAAGCGGAGCTGTCTGTTTCGGTGTTTTTTTTTTTTTCATGCATATTTTATCTTATAGCGAAAGATAAACGCAACTCGGGGATTTAATGACGATAAAATATTGTTTTCTTTTATTACATCCCGCAGCAACCGAGGAAACGTTCGATTTGACGTACAGCAAGGAAAACTTTGACGGTGAGGATGGTGTGGAAATTCTATGCTCCGCCGAGGGACTCTTTCCATATCCTTCTATGGATATCGCCATTGAGTGAGTTTTCCGTTTGTTACAATATAAGTACCAACGGTGACTAACACTACAGCGAGTATAATAGAAGAGTTCACTTTTATTTTCGTTCTCATTATTTCTTTGTTCTTTTTTTTTCGTCACGCGACCCAACTGCTTTGAAATAGAAGCATCACGACAGCTAGTAGAGCTTCAGAACAGTCGGTGGCGTCGGGGAGTTCGGGGATAGGAGAGAGAAAAAAAAAAAAAAAAAAAAGCACTTTGAAATATTGTAATGCGAGTGACCTATTTACGTTTTTTTTCTTTTTTTCTTTTTTTTGCAGTAATGTCTCGATGAACGAAACGTCGGAGTTCAACGTAACGAAGCGAAGCGATGGAAAGTTCGATATTGTGACGAGAGTATCGTTGAAGGACGATGATTTAACGAATCCTTCCGCCGACGTGAAATGCACGCTGGGAATACCGGAAGCGAATTACAGTATACCACAAGAATTGGTCTACTATCCCGGTTAGTATTCATTTTTTTTTTTTCTTTTTTTTTCAACAAATAATTTAATAACAGTTAATTATATATCCATTTATTGGCAATAAGTTTTCATCAACGAGTTTCGAACTTCTCTCGTAAATAACTCACTGCGATACACGTACGTAACATATATTACGACGGAGAACTTTGACGTTAAGTTAATATCTCTGCGGTAAACTCCCCTTCTATCCGCTTTCACCCCCATCTATCCCCGTGTCCTCGTATCGTCGGTAAGTTTGCACAAGAAATTAATTAGTCTCGGCAAATCGAATGTACACGCGTTCTCGATCAGTTTTCGAGAACGAAACACTGTCGCTGTCTGCGCTGCTAAAGGTAAAAGCGAGAAGCAAAACGCCCCCACGAATAAACGATCGATTTCCAACGATATACGGAAATATCAATGGTAAGTGGAAGTGGTGTGTGTGTGTCTATAGATTCTATGTCTATCGGAATCGATATGCGCGTCGCTCCGAAACAAATTGCGCTTCAATTACATCGCATGTTCCGTAAGAATCGTACGTTTTATGAAATTATCGAATTTCAGTATTCTACACGAAATATCCGATGGTTCATCCGTGTTAAATTCAACGGTATTACCGATTTTTTCGACGATAGTAATTTTTTTTCTTTTTTTTTTTTTGAAAAATGAAAATTAATATTTTCTCGAAGCTAAAATCATTCTATGTCTATCGTAATCGATATTTGCACCTCGGATACAAATTGCGTATCAATTATATCGCATGTTTCGTAAGAATCGTTCGTTATATCAAATTATCGAATTTCAGTTTTTCCAACGAAACTTCCGATGGTTCATCCGAGTTAAATCCAATATTACCGATCTTTTCGACGATAATAATTTTTTTTTTTTTTTTTTCGAAAAATGAAAATTAATCTTTTCTCGAAGCTAAAATCATTCTATGTCTATCGTAATCGATATTTGCACCTCGGATACAAATTGCGTATCAATTATATCGCATGTTTCGTAAGAATCGTTCGTTATATCAAATTATCGAATTTCAGTTTTTCCAACGAAACTTCCGATGGTTCATCCGAGTTAAATCCAACATTACCGATCTTTTCGACGATAGTAATTCATTTTTTTTTAAATTTATTTTATTCTTTTCGAAAAATTAAAATTAATATTTTCTCGCAAGTCGGTTTAATCGTCAAATGGTCGGCGAAGGACGGTGTCCAGTATCAGTGGATCGTCCACAGCGAACCTGTAGCCGCGTTAAGCGCCATCTATTATATCGCATGTTTCGTAAGAATCGTTCGTTATATCAAATTATCGAATTTCAGTTTTTCCAACGAAACTTCCGATGGTTCATCCGAGTTAAATCCAACATTACCGATCTTTTCGACGATAATAATCAATTTTTTTTTTTTTTTTTTCGAAAAATGAAAATTAATATTTTCTCGCTACTAAAATAGTTGCATAAGTATTCTCAGCTCTCTGTAATGCTGAGACAACGATTTTTGCGATATTTTTTGAAAGTAGATGAGGGTAAAAGCTCTCCGAAAGAGATTAATGAAAGTTCATCCGTATCGAGGGCTACTCACGAAATCTGTCGAAAGTTAAGCCGTTCGAGGGTTTCGACTGTTTCGCACAACGACTGTACCTGTAACCGCGACATAGGTTCACCGTTACTCTAATATTTAAAGTTGGTGGCGGTTCACCGTTAACTCGCCGCATAGCAAATCCGACGCGTGGTCCAAATCCGTTTAACTACACCCTTCTCACCCGCGCGCGCTTCGCGAGTTCTCCTCGTTACTCTCAGGGGTCGTGGAGGTTTGCGGTATATGCTACAGACTACTATAGTATACCTACGTGTACTTAACGTATTTACGTTCGTTGATGCGACCCGGGATTCCCCTTCGTTCCTCCGTCTCTCACTCTCTCTCTCTCCTCGAATCTCTGTTTATATTAACGTTCAATTAACTATCAAAACGGGTTATTGTTGTTGTTATCCAAAGTATAATGTTTCGACGTCGAAACGTAGTTTGTTCGCTGTTTCATATTACATTCAATAACGATTTAACGACTTTAACCGTTATAATGACTTTCGAATCCTCTATAAGCCTAAAGTATCGTAACCGGTGACCGTTATTTTAATCCAAGATATTCGGAATTAACTCCGAGAGTTACAGGATAGTTAAATTTCTACCGGATACCAAAATAAAAATCCTTCACATAGTCCCGTCTAAGCTTTTCTAATAATTTAATTAATTAATTTACAAATTTTTAACACCATTTTTTCCACTTATAAAAAAATGCAATATATAGTTTTTTTTAATATTTTATCTCTAAATCAATGCGATTTAATCATCTAATCGAAATAGCAGTTTTGTTTTCTCGAATGTTCGCTTGCGATATTCAACAATTTTGATCTCTGTGACCCATTAAGCTGCAGCGCAGTATTTCACGGAGGAGTCGTTGAGACTTCGTGGTGTATAAGCGCATTAGCAACTTCGTGGTATTAAGACGAAGTCCTAAAGACGAAAAGGGATGGAGAGCAGCTGCCGTAGACCGACAAGTGGATTTGTGATTTTGCTCGTCGTTAAATCGAAATAATTCATTTTCGTTATGTTAACCCATTGGCTGAATTGTTTCGCCACTTACTTTCTTCATTTTCATATCCATTTTCCTTTTTTACATTCCCTTTTCTTGTTTCGTTGTTGTGAATTATTATCGCTGTTTAATCGCTCGCTTTGTTGCAAAGAGTTGATGCTTAGTTTGATGGACCGCGGTATGTGGTGTTTGTTGTGCAGGAACGCCAACAACAACTCCGTCCTCTACGACCAACCTACCGAGAACAATGGGGAGTCAGGCGCTCGACAGCACCGAACCAGACAATGACAATGGTGGTGGTAAGAGAGAGCAATTAGTTTGCAACCCTTAATGAATCATTATCAGCACGTTTGATGATTTTTTTTTTTATATTTTTTTTTTTTATTTTTCATTTATTTTTTTCTTTCATTCAATCCCACCTTTCACCCTTTCCTCGCGTTACTCTCGCGTCAGTAGTTTTTTTTATAGAATTTTTTTTTATTTATCTCGAACAACTGATTCGTGTTTACAACATTTTTTCGGTATTTATGAAAATGATTTTTCGGCAAAAAATTATCGCGGATTCAACAGTTTTTTCATTTTTTTTTTTCGATGCATGTCTTTTCGTTAGCAGAAAAAAAAAAAAAAAAAAAAAAAAAAAAAAAATTGAAGGCGTTTTTATATAAGTATATTTATTACTACCATTGACCACCACCAATGCCATTGCTGATGCAGCAGCACTTTATCACGTCGCGAATTCACTGCGGGATTTTTTGTTTTTTTTTTTTTTTATTCCATTATTTCAAACAGCTTTATCTCGTTATTAATAACGCTTCCAGCGGTTTTAATAAAAATTGCACATCTTCGGCAAGCGTGCATGCGTTAGAATATATGAAATTCTTCACAATCTGCACGGACGAGTGTTTGACAATTATTAATCGCACGATAAACCGATGGACTCGGTGAGTGCTAATATAACGGAGTATATCTATGTTTTACGAGATAAAAGAGTTAATATAGTATAATATTATCATTATCTCTCTCGTTCCCAATCTTTTCTTAGCGAATAATGTGAATTTTCGAATAATAACACGAAGAAAATGAAGAATTCTATAGCGACGATTAATTTAGAGTTGTGCATTTAGTAATGCGACCTCTTTGGTTTCCATATAAATCATCGGTATCGTAAAGAGAAAAAAAAAAAAAAAAAAAAAAAAAAAAAAACATACATTTTTAATATTATCTTAAATAAAAGGCGGATAACATTTATAGATTCCGGAGTTCATGAATGAATTATTAATCATCTAGACGCCGATATTACGAAAAATTTAATTAATTCGATATTTATATTATCGAAGTACCGAACTCTTTTTTTTTATCGGGAATAATAGCTTTGCTGCCGGAATAACAGAGAATAATGTGCAATTCCAATACAATAACCTGAGGCTTGAGCGGAATAACTGTTATACAGAATCCAATCGTTGATCATTCAATAAATATTTCATTCATGAAACACTGTCAACGTTTATGTAACAACCAGAAGTTAAATTCGTATATTTATCGTCAATAACGATGTATATTCTCCCGCGAATAATTCTATGAATTCCCTTTTAATATAGATAACAGAATCGTAAAAAAAAAAAAAAAAAAAAAAAAACCAACCAACCGATGTTGAAAATAATCTTAAAATAATATTCTATGCGAATATTAAAACTTTTGAATGCTTTAGCGGAATTTCATTGGTGTTAATGGTTGGGATGATTTTAATTCGCGAAATAGAGTTGACTTTCGTCCAACTAAAGGTGATAATAGCGTGTAGAAATGACGGAGTAAAGATACTATCGCGATGGAGTCTCTACAGAATATCCGAAAACGTGTTATATCGCGAGTCCGGTATGTCGTCGTGGGGTGTGCGGTTTTTATCGCAATCTTCGTAGCCTATCGAAAGATTCTCTTGCAGCGTAGTTCTCGCCAAGTCATCGGTTGCCAAGTATCGTGGTGTTCCCGTTACCACCGAGTAAAAGGCCAAGTGTTCGCCAGGTATTGCTGGCACGCCGGAGAAACCACTTACCGTTTCTCTCGTGTGTGTCTCCGCCGCCGAATATCTTCTATATGCTACATGCGCTATCGCACGTTTTACAAAAAAATCGTTTTACCCGATGCCGGAGCATAGACTCTAATTACGAAGTCGAAATAGCTTCAGCTTTTTTTTCGCGATGCCGTTGCAATTTTCCTCGAGACATGTAATAACGAAAAATCCAATTTGCCTCTTTCCACAACGGATAACCGATGTACATATATCGGTTGAATGTAATAATGGGCGAAAAAAAAAAAAAAAAAAAAAGGGGGGAATGTGAAAGAAAAGCCGATAAGTTGTCGTCCAAGTAGAATGGAAACAAAGAGCAAGAAGAGTCGACTGGGGGAATGAGAGAAGCTGTGTTATTGATAGGAGAATCGATACGACATCAGAATTTCATTTTACTTCCGTTCACCGTCCGCCCGAACCCACTACTCTATTAAATTCCAAACATTTGTGTGTATACTTCGTATTTTTTTTTTTTTATTCGTCTTATAAACCGCGCGGATTCCAGTTTGGTGGTTTTTCGGAAACTGATTGTCTCGACAAACTCCGCTGTTCTTCTCTCACTCGGGAAGATGGGGAATTGGAAAAGGGGAGCTTAACTTTCCAGTCCATTTGGAGGCACGTGCGGTTCGTAATAGGTTCAGCCCTCGGTGAGGCAAAAGGGATGGAAAGCCTTTTTCGCTCGGGTCGGAGGATTTCGCGGAAATGTCGCTACGGCTTGTGGCGAAAACGGATCCAACAGAAGGGAAAAAGCTTGCGAATACTACTGTGTGCGCGGGGGGTGGCGAGTAGCACTTCCACCCCGCCTACTATCTTTCCTTTCTATATACGAACGTTGTTCTAAGGTTTGCGAAATGAACCTAACGGAAATTCCTTGTGGCTCTGGTATTATACGAGGACACGAAGAAGAGAAGGCGTGCCATCTACCTTTTCCCAAGTAGTATTTCTCGGTCTCTTACTATAGCAGAAATTCTCTACTGTATACGCAGTATATATAGATAGAGTATATATATATATATATATATATGTAGAATATAATATAGGAAGGGTACATAACCGCGAAGGACAAGGTGAAACGGGTGGCTTGGCGGCAGTAACAGTATCTCATTGTTAGAAACGACTTCTGTAGATTCTCCGCGTCCCTAATACACCAACGGTGCGCGGAGAAGAACGGTGGCAGGGGTGATTTCTGCACCAAGCCTTGCCGAGTAGTTTAGCGAGTGGAAAGTGGATGGCGAGGGGGAAAATGGCCGGCTACGAGAACGACGACGAGGGAAGGAAGGAAAAGCAGAAGCAGAAGCGTCAGGTGGTGGTACCAGAGTCTGGCGCGTGTCTTTCCAGAACCGGCTGTCTCATTGCACCTCGAGGCCACACACAGAGAGTCCACGTCGGGACCGACGACGACGACGACGACGAGTAAGTCTACCGGTCCAAAAGCCCCCACGAGGATTTCCCATAAAGTAATTAAGGAAATTCGCAAGAGTGAAAGAAGAAGAAAAAGAAGAAGAAGAAGAAGAAGGCGAGGAGAATGGAGTGAGAGAAAGAGAGAGAAAGAGAGAAGGAGAAATGAAGAAAAAAAAAAAAAAAAAAGTAGAAAAACGAATGAAAAGAAAATAAAAGAGCTCCGGAGAGAATGAGGTGGGTATACACAGGCGTCGCTCGACATCCCTCTGCTCGACTCGCACTTTTGCACTTTTAAAAGTGAAGTCACGTTTCTCGTCTCGTATTGAAAGATCCTACGGCAACGCCCGCCGAACGCAAGCGACAGAAATATCGAAGTGCGCGGCTGGAATTTCATTGAAGTCCCAACCCGGTAACGAGAACAAAGGAGAAACGAAGAGAAATAAACAAACGAAGAATGTTAATGAATGAAAAAAAAAAAAAAAAAAAAAAAAAAAAAAAAAAAAAAAAACGTGAACGAAGAATGACAAAAATTAACTCTCACTTCGAGGTATCATTGGATTTTCGCATCGTGGAAAATAAGTAATAAATACCTCTGAAAGATTTATTTCAAATTATGCAGATTACGAGATTCTGATTGTGTTTTTTGCTATTCGATACACGTAAAAAAAAAATTCTACTCAGTCGGTATCTCAATGATATAAAAATTTCGAAATTATAGGTAAATCTTGAAACGCCGAGAAAAACGAAATTCCGAAGCTTCACAATGCGATAATAGAGCTGAAAGGCAAATATCTTGAGATATCTAATTCAGTCAATTCGAAGCTAAAGCCCCCCTTTTTCAACATTGAAATAGAGTGCCTCGCGAAACTCGACCTAATTTACTTTCGCAACTAATCTATGCGGAATTAAGCATGTATACCGTGTGCGAGACTTAAGGAAGGAGGGGGGGGGATGGGGAGAGGGTTAATATTCTTGGCTTCGTCAAGAGAATATTAGCGAAGGCGGCTTAACAGTGAACAGGTAGTACCAATACTAAAGCATCACTGCAGGGATAGTGTGAAGGGTATTAGGGGATCCGGAGTGTGGTGAGGTTGCTGGTTCCCCGTTTTCACCCACAGGAGCATAATATACAGCGTCTCGGTGGGCGAACCACCGAGAAGGAGAACGATGTAATGCTCGAAGGCTCTTCCTGGTGCGTCTCGGCAATGAGCAACGCGAGGGAGAGAGGTGGAGAAAGTGTTAGAAGCGCTTGGGAAACCCGCAGCCAGCATCCCGTTCACACATACATACGCGCAAACACTAAGTTCCTCCAAACGCGTCGAGGCTCCGGACGTTGGTATAATGTAAGGCCGTATTAACACGTGCCACGAACTTTGGTTATTTATTGGTCTGCTCCCGGTAATGCTAATATCTGGGTGATGATAAGCTCCGGTGTACTATATAGTATAAACCCCCCACCGGTGGACCTTAAAAGTCACTTTGGCTCGAGTCTCTCCTCATCCATCGATCCAATTATCCAAATTTTCATTTCTCAATTTACCATCCCCACCGCTATGCATCGTCAATTAAGCATAAAACCGGCGATGGATATACGGCTCGATAGATAGATACGTATTCATCAATTCGTTAAATCCCGTTAGTTTCCAACGTTAACGCGAAAACGTCGATTGTTCAAAGTTCGCGGGTGATAACCAGTCGCGAAACTGTATATGCGGTTCTATAGACTATCGTTGGTTTGCGCATAAGTTATTTATATTTCGTTCCGCCGTTCTGTTCTTCGTGTGTTTCAACGATTTGGCGTTAAATTGCTGGGGTCACACGTCAATCTTTGTCTATCGGGGATAGAAGTTCCATCAGAATCGAACGAATCGATCTTTATGTATATATATATATATAGAGAATTTACGCTTTTCTGGAGATGTTTTATCGCGAATTTCCTGGGATTTTATATTTGACGATAGCGAGAAAAATCGATAGTCGATCTATAATGAAACTGTTCAACGTGATTACGATGTTTATCGCTCGATGTCGCTGTGCAAATCTCTAGACGATTTTAAAATCACTATAGAGATGTTTCTTTATCGCGAAGTAGAGCTTTTTTTATCCACTAATTGCAGCTTCAGATGCGGAGAAAAAAAAAAAAAGGAGCGGAGAGATTGCCATCGGCAAAATGTCCCCGTAGCCGACAAGGCGATGCGCTCTCCTTGGAGACGGGATACGATCTAAAACGATGTCAGTATAAAGCTGCGTTATAATATAGCAAAGTCAATATTATTATCAACTTCACTACCGCCGCTGGTGGTGCTGATGACCCGGACCCGCCCACGTTTCTTAATATAGAACTTACCGAGCGACGGATGCAAAAAGAAAGTTTCTACTTGAGATATATTGGAAGACACGGGTAGCTACTTTTCTCCGCGAGCATTTTCCCCTTCAGCTTCAATTTTTTTTTTTTTTTTTTTTTTTTTTTTTTTTACATTAAATTTTTAACTTTTGAAAAAACACCCTTTTATCATTTTACTTATTCAACGAGACTTCCTCTCAAACGTTGGACTGCAGCATCGTCATCATCGTAATCTATCCATTATCATTCCATATCCCGCGATCTTTTACCGCGTAGCGCCATTTCCCAACGTTTTGATCCTGTGATGGAATTGGAATTGAGTCATATAATTGGTTTGCGAGTCCTTCATGCTGCAAACTCACGTGTATATTCGTGTTTCCGAAGTTTATTGAGCCCCGAAGAGTGTGCGTGTGTGTGTGTGTGTGAAGGGGGAAGGTAACATATGGATGATTCTGTTGGACCGAGCGTTGCGTATAGAAATTAGGAAATTTCTCTCACCAGCTGCATCACTGCCGAGAGTGGTACGGTACACATGTATGTATGGTCTTTCGTACATATGGAGAGCAGAGAGGCATGCAGGCATATGCTTTAATGCCTGTGATATGTCGAGGATACAGAGGAGTTGCTCCGGCATCGTCGAGGCTTGAGGTAATGAAGAGAACGCTTGCAATCTGCGGGCAACGCTGCACATTTGCAACTATCCTACCCTCTTCATGGAAACTTCGTCTCTCTCTCTCTCTCCCTCTCCCTCTCTCATTCTACGTATGTACCGTAGCAATTATACTCACACGGTTTACAAGTTGCACATTGCTAGGCGCGTATGTAGTACGCGATGCTACGAGTACAGGAGAGAACTGCTCTCTCTCGGTTGGTCTCTGTTGTCCCGCAGGATGTCGGATAAATGATCAAATAGTCGTGCGGTTATTAGCCTACATGTGAACAACCACCGGTACCGCAGCATCGTCGTCACCCCGTATCATTCCTAAGTGCAATTATCATTCAATATTCACTCGCTGCGAACGACGACTCGGAGCTTTTCAGTCTCTCGAAACTTCCGTCTTAATTACAATACCTTTTCGAAATTTCATGAACACTTTAAAAGATGCAATTCTGAAAGCATCAGCGCGACTCTCCGACTCGTCAATAATTTAACTCGTAGAAACGCTGAAAATTACATTATATAATGTATTTTTATATTTCGATGTTTATTTAATATAAAATAAAAAATTTTATCTTAAATAAAAAAAAATTAAAGGCAAAAAAAGTAATTAACGAAGTGCAGTATTGCAAAAATTTCTCACCCCAATCGGAGTTTCATTGAAATACAAATGTTTCGAAATAAATTTACCCTGTAGACGGGGTAAAAAATGGAATTTTTTAAAATTCACACTTATCGCATAACGCGAAAACAATATCTCTGAGTGACAGAGAGTTTAACGAATTTTTAAAAAGCTCCGGGGAAATTACACGATTCCCATTAACAACTGTACACACGACGGTGTAATGGAGTATACATCTATCTATTATACACATAAAGCGCATTAATGTACAGTAAAGCGGTAGGAAGAGTGGCCGGCTGTTCCGGAGCTCTTTGAAAGATGGAACATTGCGCGCGGAAGGAGTAATTAGAGTTTCTCCCTTAACTCTCTCTCTGAGGCTCTACGGCTACAAGGGGTGACTGCATTAACAGCGATTACAAAAAAAAAAAAAAAAAAAAAAAAAAAAAACGAAGAAAAACAAAACAAAAAACTATTTAAAACGCATTAAGCGTTTTCTTTCGCTTTTCCTCTCTCGTTCGTAGTTTAACGGTTACACACACCGCAGACTAGGCGGCTCGGAAGTTGGCACGTTCTTTACAGGGGCTGATGCACACCGCTCTCTCTCTCCTCCGTTGGTTCTCGCCTCTTCTCTCTGTGCACAGTAAATTTTGCTGTAGCGCATATTTCTCTCTATCCCCCTCCGGC